>LGAG01000427.1:176131-213394 GCA_001278395.1 Lerema accius | reverse complement strand
ATAAGGCTTTAGAAAAAATTTTTACAACATCTTGTAGCACATCTTATCAGGTATCCAAATCATAAAAGAAAGTTATATTACTAGCAATATTAAGAAAATGGGAAGCAAAAATCTGGTGAGAGGTAGCGATTTTTTGAAAGTTTATAAAATTCAAAATATTTCGAAAACCGTGTCACTTTTGTTTCACCTAAAATGAGTTCGTTCGATAGATCCAGATCTCATCTAACGACAGGTATCGCTTGGACCACTATTTACTGGACACCCTGTATGTAAGGGAAACTAATCTTACGAGTGCCACTTATTATGCACTGTATGTACTGTACAATCGGAATGAAAATGCATGACTATATGCTATATTCATTCGCACGCAGGATGCGTCAAAAAAATCTACGATTTCCGACACTATTTATCACTACTTGCGTTTTTTTGTTTCATTACTATCGCATGTGAGAAGAATTACTAAGCTTGTCCATTCGACAGAATTACGCCTATAACTGAGTGGACGAATCCTTCACTTCAGTTCACTTTCGCAAACGTTATTACAGTCACTGAACAGCCACTTCATATCTCTTGCTTTGTTTAACCTAACGAGAATGTATTCGTTGTTCGCTAGATTGTAAACAGAAATAATAAAAATTTACTTTTTCATACATATTTCAACGGGTCTTTTAATTTTTTTACTGAGAAGATAAAGGGACGTTAGCAATTTATTTTTTTCCAATTGTTTATTTTAAGAAAAAATCTAAACCTAGCAATATAGCAGAATCTAATAGGTGATGATAATGTTTTTAATGGTGATAAAGGAGACACTTCATGAAGCTTTATTAATACTGCATAATAACCTTCGTAGCTCTATCGTGTTACATTTAATGGTGCATGGTATATGTTATAGACAACAAATGCTTTAACATGTAAGCGGTATCAAGGTAGGCAAATCGTTAGTAACTAAACGTACCGTGACCGGCTCGTTACCATTCGGCCGCCATTACAGAAAGATTAATGATGTAATCTTGTCTCCAAGCGCGCAATCACAGTCACTTTCAGCAATGTCCCTACGAGCTTGGCTGGCTGCGTTTATTGTTCATTGCAATGCGTATTTCCTTTCCATAATATCACATAAATACTTTAAACATAATAATAAAAATATACGAGCTTCCAAAGAATACTTGACAAATCGCGATAACACCATACTGTGCAGCGAATTAACACATATTTGGGACTTTATTGAAAACTCTCAGGTGGGCAGATTTGCTCACGATGTTCTCTTCAACAATGCAAGTGATAAATAATTAATTTTTATACGAATACACACACATATTTTTAATAAGATATACATCAAAGCTTCTATATTAGGCACTCCCATTCGAAAAACCAACTTGGAAACCGCTAAGATAACACTGTATATTTATTCGTAAACTATTCAATTCCTACAGTGTGTCTTCCTAGCCGTGCGTGAAATGAACACAGGTGAACTTAAGAAATCAAAGTAGACAAAATACATTTCTGAAAAAGCTAGTTTTGCCTAACAATATTACTCGTAAACAAGATAGAACTACATAATTTATACAATTAAATTTGTTGAACTGTATTGGTACTATTTTACAGCCATTAATTTTTCAATAAATTTTCAATATTTCATAATCTAGGTGTGATTTAATTATTAAGCATGATATATAGCGGCTTACACGTTGGTCTCTCGAACAGAAATTTCTGAGTTCAAACCTGGCAAGTATCTCGAACGTTCCAAAAGTTATGCACGTAATAAAAACTAATTATCACATGCTTCGGTGAAGGAAAACATCGTGTGGAAACCTGACCTGAGGGGTTCCCATGAAGTTTACGAAGTTGTTGTGAAGTCTGCCAATCCGCTCCAGGTCAGCATGGTCAACTATGACTAATGCCCTTCATATAGTGAGAGGAGACCTGAGCCCAATAGGAGGACAGATTAAAATATGACGAAACCGTAGGGTATAATGGAGTTAGTCAATTTATTTCTACAGTTGATATAAAATATTAGTAAGTACTTTTACAGTTCAAAACTATAATCCCGCAGGAGTCCGATTCGAAATTAATTAAGTTTTATGTTACCAAGTCACAACAAACCTACGATTTCGAAAACTCAGAGAGCTGGTATTGCTTAGTAAAATACGATAAAAGCTTTAATCTTTGTAAAGTAATTTAATGTTTGTAAAGTTAGTCAAAATAATTTATTAGGATTTTCAATTCTACTTCACTTAATATGAAAGTATTATATTACTCTCGAATAGTACTTTGAAGTTTGTGGCCAACATGAAGGTTGAGTTCTAGAAGTATTTAAAAGTAACACGGGCTACCATCTTTACTTTATTAAAAGCATTTTTAACGAGTTTTCAAGACCTTTGTAGTTTTAAAGACAACGAGGTCTTCAAGACGTTTGCGCTTTAGGTGACAAATATAAAATGAAATCACACAGATAAAATAGACGCATTCTTTTTTTTTAAACAATTTTTATCCAGACGGTAATATGTTATGTACGAGTGTGACCATTACTTTCGCACGCTCTACAACAGCCCTAATGATTTGACAGATATTAAAATGTCCGGCATCGTTCGTATCCATTGTGAGCTAGGCTCTATATTTTTTGCAACAGTGTTCCCAACAGCCAGATTTTTTTTAACAATGGATTTTGTTATGTTTCTATTAATTACCTGTTTGTGTCCCTATATATTTATGTTTTGTTAACTCGTTTGTTTACGTTTATACAACCTTCAACGGAGAAAAGGCGCAAGGGGTGAACATACTAACGATTATTATTTTTCTACTGTAAGAAATGTTTAATAAATTGGTAGGGACTCCTTCTCTTCTCTATTATAATTGTTCAGGCGTATTATTGTTCTTTAATAACCTATCTAACTGTAATGGAAATCGCTTGTGATTATCAAAGAGGGATTTATATTGATAAAAAAGTGATTTCAGCTTCCTCTCTATAAAGTAGGGTTGTAGCATTAACTATAATAAAGGATAAAAAATAAAAACACGATGCATTATCAAGAAGATAAAAACGTATTCCGTTCGAAAGGTGGTTTCTTGTATTTGCAAGGTGTTTCATTATCCGTTGTCAGCCAAGCAATTTATCTTTCATTATCTTTTCTAATAGTTTTCACAATTTGATCAAATATTTGTTTGTTTCATACCTTTATTGAAATTTTAAAATAATAAAGACAATCGTTCATTATTTTCAATCTACTTTATTATTAGAAACACGCCTTCGCTTTTGTAAAAATATGCATTGTTACCGACAAAATTTATTGCTACTCATAAATTTTAGGCGATCTATTAAATATAGCTTTTCCCAATTTTATGGATTTAAAGACAAATTTTGTATTATAAAAACAGACACCTACTTAAGTAACAGTAACAGTAAGTAGTTCTTTCCACGTCTATAGCTTTGCAGTTCCTATTATCTATTGTAACAAGAACATTCTTTCTTTAATTACCTACTTGCTCTACTTTCATTTATACACTCGAAGAAAAAAACAACAAAGCAGCTTAGTTAAACAAATGGTCAGTGTATTTTGTATTTTTAATTTAAAATACAAATTGTCTGCATGTATTGAACTAAACAAAATTAAGTAATTGAAGTAAACAATAAACATATTAAGGTTCATTGCTACAATACAGTATGTAATAGCAAAGAAATTTCAAACAAATAGAAAATAAACTTTTCCTAAGTTAACACAATTATATATATTCGGAGAAGATGCAGCCAGTAACATAATTATAATATCATTTTGCAGTTATTATAGCAATTCTGAAATAATTAATTTAATATGATTCGGACCGCGTGCTTTTAAGATTTGATAGTACCAATAATTACCTTCCCCACGATCGCGTCCGATATCAATTCGAATTTATACTCTTTAGTGAAGAAAGTACGTCGAGAACGACCTATGGGCTACAATACCCGCTTTTGCTAAAATTATGCTAAACTTCACGGCATTAACAGTCTAGTAGTGAGTAAGTACGTCCGCCAAACACTTCGCGAAAATCAGATAGCGGCAACGAGAGATCGTTACTACGCTAATTACATGCGCCTTCCTTGTTACCCACAAAGGAATATTGCGGGAATTTACCAATTACAACTTAAATAGCTTTTTTGTGCCAAGTTTTTGTCGAATTTATGATGTGAATGTTTTATAAAAAAAACATTTATCATCGATATTATTTCGATAATATGTTTTGGAGTTTTGTTCTTTTGCGCCTTTATAAGAATGACGGTATAAGATTAGGTTTTAAGGATATTCCGTGAGTTTCATTATCTCACCTCCAAAACGAAATAAGTTCGGTAGGAATAGATAAAAAGAAAAAGTTTAAAAATTCTTTTATCTTCTATCGAAATCATTATGATCATTTATCAAAATCTATCGAAATTTTTCGAAAATTCACTAAACCTCGCGTGTCTAGGTCTACTGTTTAGGACTAACTACAGTTTATATCAGCCCTGCTTAAAAAGGATGACGATGATGGATTTTGACGGATGACATTGACACTAAATTAACTCATTTACTCATATATCGTTTTTTATGTATAAACTGAAAAATGGAACAATAGGTACTTATTGAGTAAACTTTAAATAGAATTTCAAATATTTTCGAAGCTACACAAAGTACAATAATGCAATTTAACCAAAATTAATAATGAAATCTTGAATTTATAAGTAGATAATTATAGAGTAAAAATAAGCTTACAAGTATATTACGCTAATGATTTGGTTAATAATTATATGTCACTGTAATCACGAAAAGTGGTTGTAGCTTCATGTTGTATATTTTAAGTAGCTCTTACTCGTACCTACTTGAATAAATAATATTTTCCGTAAAAGCTCCCAGACCAGGATAATATATCGTCTTGTATCTACAACGAAATGGTTACCTACGTTATTCATAACAAATATTATTCTTAGTACATTAGTAAAATGCAACGAATGCATAATATATTAAAAGAAAACAACAGGTATTGCAAAAATGTGAGTGTTTGTTTCCATTTATTTTAATTTCACCTTAACAAAACAACTAACAAAACAGCTTAACTATGTGAAAGTCGGGTTAGACTGAAATTAGCGTTAAAAGTTCCAATTTTAAGTGTCAGTGTTCTTAAAAAGAGCTATTAATTTACGTTACTGTATCTAGGCACGCGTTGAGCGCGCCCCGTAAATTCTTGTGAATACGTAAATACGTACCTACCTAATACGTGCGCGCGTGACTCAACCGACGAAATTTATAACTCTCGTGTGCAGAGTTTTAAACACATCAGCTTAATTAATTCCTTTTTGAATTTCTACTGCTCTTATTTTCACGTGAATGGGAAGATTAAATTCTCTCCCTGACTAGCGGCGACTTTGGCCCACGGCTTTTTGACTTAATAATAACCAAATATTTTTGCGCGTACATACGATCTCTTCCAGTATTACGAGCGTCTGATGTTTTGGAAGCCTTTGAATGTTTAATGTCTTATGTGAATAATAAATCTCAATATACGAATTAACGAGGTTGTAGTACAGGAAGTAGATGGTTTGCAAGATAAGTGAAGCTCCAGATTTCCCAACGAGGAAAATTTTGATGTAAAAAAACAACACTTGTTTTTAAGTTTTGCTTTTGAGGATCGGATTTCGATTGAGAGTTGAGCAAATGATATAAAGATGGAATTATTTCCTGTACATTACATACATCAACAACTATTATTATTTACCTAGTCAGTTGGCTTATTCATGTTCGTGTCTAGGATTCTTAATAATTCAAAATCTTGGAATTTCGTAATGTGTAACGGTCCACGACAGGTCAGAGACTATTAGTGCCAAAATTCGGCATCCTTCCCAGCTTATGTTGGAATGAATTATTATTTGTCACCGTATCAAATAGTTTTGAGTGTCGTTCAAAAATATTTTAGGCTTTACAAATACATTAAACTGATTTGAAATATTGCTTAGAACTCAAACTTATTAATAATGTTTTCTGCGTGTTTTTAGTCTCTACCGCTAATTAACCAATGTTTTGAAAATATTCCATCATTTTTTATTTAATATCTCTCTCAAAATAAAAAGATAAATTTAATGGAAGAGCATTGTAAAACTCTAATATACATTTCCGTAAGTTGATTATACAATTTTCCGTTTAAAATTTGCAACAGTTCTTTTGCAATCTGTGCACGTTCGGAACCTTTTTTGGCAAAGATAAATACGTTAGAGGACCAGATATTTCACTTGAAGCCAATATCGTTAAAAGCTGAAAGAAATTTTGTAAAATAAACTTAGCTTAAATTATTTTGTTTGACTTGAAATAAATTATTCTATTGAGTGATGGCTGCAGTAAAATAAAAATTAACATTAATGATTCTGAAAGAAGAACTAAAATTTCAATGTAATCTAACACTCCAAAACTAGGTACAACTTAAGCAAATCTATCGTCGCATATATACAAAGGGGAAAATACGTGTGTATTAGCTTCTAAGGTTACTGAGACCACAGACTTAAACACTTGACGTACTTATATGGTACGTTTTTAATTAATTTTCTAGTCGGGTAAGTTTCATTATCTAACCTCATTAGGTAAACTTTTAAAGCAATTTCCATGTAACTACTAATGGGTAGTAACAAGGTAACTGAACCGTACTGGACGCCAGAGTTGAATTTTATTTTCATAAGGTTTGTAACATACGGCGTAGAATATTTTTTAAATTGTTTACTTCTGTAAGCAACTTTCCATTTGAGCGGCCAAAAAAGTTTACACAATTATACTCGGCTAACTGACTGGTATGCAAAACAAATGAAAATTTGAAAACATTTTTATTTGTCTGACCTAAATCAAAAACAGAATAGCCGGTCATAAAAATGATGTAACATCGTAAAAGAGCTGAAAGATACGATACCATCATTAATACAAACTTTGTATTCCGATGATTTGTATCTCTAGCATTGTTGTTTTGTAATTTTTACGGCCGGGGATGGTACCCCTCGCGTGGCTACCTTCCGTAATCGTATTTTATATCAACAATGGCCCTTATCTGCAAAAACGTATTTGAAATTCATGGGTCCGCTCGGTTGAAAAATTGTCTTGGATTATTTTTATGTTAAGCCACTTACGACATCTATAAAAGTCAGTCATGCCTAGTATTCAACGGCTCACGTAAGCTTGCTCTTCGTTAGAAGGTTACACAAAAGATTTAGGCTTTCTTTGCGTGCCTTCTAGACTTGCTAATGTACCTTAATATTGCATGAAGGCCTTGAGACATTGAAATGGTGGATGTAGATAATAATATGTACATGTATAATTGTATATTATTTATATTCCAAACCGTATAAATAAACGATTGATGCTGAAATATTACAACATTTCAAGTATTATATAGCTCCTAAGTCCGTTTTGAAATTAGTTAGAATAATAACATTTATTTGTGAATTGAGTTTCCAATCTGGCTTCAAATTGTGACTAAGTAACTGTTTCTTATAAAATTATATGATGTACTGTGTTGTTATGAAATAAGTAATTAAGAATAATACAGAATCGTTCAAGATTGCGCTTTGCAATATTTAAATTTACGCGGATAAAAAGTGCTAAATTTCAAGTAGATTTATATACAAATTGGTTTCAATACTCGATTTACTAACATACTTCTTTGATAAACGAACATGTCACACACACAGGTCATACTGAAAGCAAAGGCATATCGAACGAATCTATCTATTGTTTGACATAATGAGTTAAGGTCGAATTCGACAACGGACCGGATCCTCTACTTCATATTATGATATTATAAGGCTGTTTCCCTAGTAGGCAAACTGTTATCGGCTGACTGAGTTTGCGGCCTATCAAATTAGTACACCCTTTCATATTTTTTAAATGGAGGGTCCACAGTTCAATAGTTTTGCGCTCTAATTACGCTATTTGCATCGTTACGTACGCCGACTGTCTCAGTTAAAGGCCGGCTCATAGCAAAAGCGGTTGCAGTCGGGCGGCGGCGATATAGTTATTCGCACGAAAATTGATCTGAGTTTGCTGCTAACTTGAATTTCAGTTCGCCACAATTTTTCAGCTCACTCAATCGGCCGCCAACAGTTCGCCTACTGGGGACACAACCTAATAGTATAAAACTTCCTTGTCAAGTTTTCACAGAGTTTTCGAAGTTATTACCGAGGTACGCGAATACGACACACTGTTAATCTCAGTGACGTCCATTGCTGGATTCGTGCCAGAAGTTCAAGTTCTACAACTATAGATTAGCGGTGGTCGGACGACGCTGCTGCCCTCAAATCCCTTTACTTACGAGTATACCTCTGCCGTAATAGTAAACGAAATATTTAAATTGGTAAAGTGGAGATGTTTCTCTTTTACGCCATTCAAGGGGACAAGGTATAGGTCTTTTAATTTTTTATTTAGGGATACGTTTGTTTATCAATGTCCTTGAAAGAAGTCCTTAAGTGCATATTTTTTATAGCCAAGTTAACCGTTGCCAGCATCATTATTGGTTCAGTAAAAAGTGTAAAAAATAATAAGGCAGTGATACGATTTCTGTTTCTATAAGCGACCATATACCTTAATTTCAAAAAGCTACTTTGAGTAGGTGCTTGTCGATTAATAAATAATTTATGTAACTACGTAATGCGTGATCAGACACGCACTTGGCAGGTTTTTATTTCCTTCAAATTCGATTATTTCCGTTCGTCTTGCTTCACTCTTTTTTGTTCAACTCCGAACACAAAATTATGATGTCGTATCCTTACGTTTTATGATTCTCATTTGTAAATTGCTCCCCATAAGTAAACATTTTATATCTGGGTTTATTGATTCTTAATCAAATATAAGCTGAAGTCGTAGTGGAAGGGAACAATTTTCTAAATGGATATATTTATATGTATAACTAGTAATTTATAACCTAATCTGACATCAATAAATAACAAGACTATGATAGGAAGAATGCAATGAAAGTCAGTATGTAGTTTACAAATAGTATTAAACATCCATATTAACATAACAGACCTATAATTACCCATGGTTCGAAACTCGATTTTAATTTCCGAAGTTTAAAATAAATGATGCTAAATATTTATTACAAATTAATCTGCAGTGCACGTATAACATTAAAATAATTATAATACGTAAGAAATTACACTGATATTTTGTGTCGCGAGTTAAGTTTTTAATTAATAGCTAAATTACCTGTACTTTACATAAATGGCTTTTTATTTTTTCATAGTTGAAATACGTAATAACGATTGCTACGAATATGCATTTCGAAAGGATTCAGAATGTCAAAAGCTAAAATAGCCACTAGACAAAATGGTATTTTCTGCAACGGCAGGCATCTATCTCTATTTTATATTTCGACTATATTTTTCTACACTATGCCTGCAACTACAGATGACAGCCATCCGACAAAAGCCTGTCCATCTGGCGGAAACCAATGAACCGATTTAGATGATATTTTGATATATCCGTAACTTCTGTTTATGCCTATTTTCATTAGCATTCTTTTCTTTCTATAAAACGTTGACTCGCATAGTTGTACGGCCGTCCGTACAACTCAGTTACAATTTTAAATTTGAAAATATCTTGAAATTAAATACAAATATTAATACCTACTTATAATAATATCAAACACCATGTATACTATCTACATATATCATTCTTTCATAGACATCTTAGAATGTTAAAGGGTTAATGTTTAAGGTTAAGGTAAAGAAACAATTTCTTAACATAAGGGCACACAGGGCTTATAGAGGACTCAAGTTCATGTGTAGGATTTGACATATCCTAAAATGACCCTATATCGAAGCAATATCTGACCACTCATAGTTTTCACGTACTGCAGTACCTACAACTACGAAGTTTCTGGCATATCTCCAGAAGTTAGTGTCACTAAGATTAAGACAGGAACTATTACAAAACTACATCGTTTGCTATACACTCCATGTTAAAGTACATTTTGTCTCCATTGAGACAAAAATTTATTTTGTAATTGCAGAAAGAACTTTTAAGTGCTCTCTGGTGCGTACTTTTCCGATATAGCATAACAAGTATTACCCAATAATAACAAGTGATATCGATAACTCGGCGTACCTTTCGAAGTTTTTCTTCTATCGATCACTCATCCCACAACCAAGCGTACCCAAAGTAAGCAACTCGGTCAATCACTTGCGATAGAGTAATTTGTTAGGGCAAGATCTCACAAAAGATATATCGAGTATCAAAACCCACCTCAAGCCAACATGTTGTTAAGCCTAGAATATTCGTGACATAAACGAAACCTCTTGCCCAAAATGCCGTCTTGATGTCACGATATGAGAGCCAAAAGATTAACTGCAAAGCTTAAGCTAAGTAGAGGATTACGTGGGAAATGTAGTAGCACTGCGAAAATTTTATGTAGCTGAAGAAAATGGTTTTATGGCTAAGAGCAATGTGCTTTAACTACCTAGGTTTATATTGCGAGTTTGCTTATAACAATTGTAGTAAGTAGGTATCTACCTACTATGTCTTTACTGGCGTTAATCAATATTAATGTAAAAATATAAAATATTACAACTAACAAGCGCCCATGACTCCACCCGCATAATTTTCCCGTTTTCGCAATATTTTTTATTGCAGCTCTTCTTCTCTTCTCACAGATGTTATGTAGCCTATAGCCTTCCTCGATAAATGGAATATCAGATCTAACAATAAAATAATTTTTCAAATCGGTAAAGTACCTGAGATTAGTGTGTTCAAACAAACAAACAAACGAACCAACTCTTCAGCTTTATATTATTAGTATAGATGATTTCTTTATTTATAAAGAGCTATTATCAAAAGTAAAATATGGTAGGTAAAATTCTAATTGTAATTTCTGTTTCTTATTTTGCAGCAGAAAACCGTGTCGTTCAATGCAAAACGAACATTTAACCATACAAGTGATTAAATAATAAATGCAGAGAAGTTCTTCTCTATAAGTATTCAATTTTATATCTTGTTATTTAAAAGGTAAGGTGAGTAAAAACTTAATAAGCATAATTTAAACAAAACGCTGACCGCTTTCACAGCGAAACAAATAGGAACGACTAATACTTTCTGACGAAAATAACACGTTGTGTTTTACGTAATATTTAAAAGTTTGTGTAGTCACGCGAGAACGAAAGTAATGGGCGGTGTACACTCTCGCTGAGCAAGACAATCAGATTATGAATTTATAATGTGTACGCTAGTCTCGTCTCACAAAGGTTTGAGTCGGGTTTGTTGACGAAACGCTACGGGCTGTGTACTTTCTGGTGTCAGTGTTGATGTTTGCTCGAAGTAAAGGACTTTTGGTACAATGATATAACCTCGCTATTTGAAAGATATTTTGGTAAATTTTACCGGAAGTACCTATTTAAAAAAAAAATGGGTTATTGATAATATAGGTTGTTTTATGAAATGGCAGCTTGCATTCGATTGCGCAAGGGAATTAATTAATCTATCATGCAAAGCAAATTATTCTTCAATCACATTAAGACAATACCTTGATTTATAATGACTAATGACATAATTGTAATATAATTGGGTAATGAAGAAAATCTCCAAAACCATGACCTTCATACGTTTTAAATTAGTATATTTTTTTTATAATTAGTCAGCATAATGTGTGTGTGTCATTTTATCCCAAACCTTGCTATTATCTACCATAACTATGCAATAATGTACGAATGAGCATAATTACGCATTCATACTGTTGACTAATGTTACCACAGCATAATTATCCTGTAAATATGCCACCGCATTTAAATGAAATGTTACACAACAGTAGTTTTGGAAATTGTAAGTTATTAGAATTTTATCCACAACAATATCTAACTATTTCTCCATTTGTTTAAGATTAGGGCGTCAAGATGTACCTACAGGACTATTTTTTATTCTTCATTATCTAAACAAAAACTAGACTGATATGATATAGGATGATTATGATATAAAAAATTACAACGAATATTGTAGGTATACTTGTATAGTATGTACTCGTAAATTGTTTAAATTACATGAAACATTTCAACTTATTTCTCCGAATTCCAAGCCGTTAGAAGTTTCCGCAACTAAACACACTATCAAACAGGGCTGCCAAAAACCAAAGTTGATAATTACATACACCCGATTCCAAACTTAAGATTGTTCATACCGACTATTTGAACTAGCAATTTAGATAGACGGCGAGAAAACTCAAACTGTCGTTGTGATCTCGAAACACTGCGCTCATTCTATTCGCTTGTTAGTGCCGCGAGTGCAAACAAGACTAAGTTGACATAGCAAGGTTCAATACAAAGCCAGCTCGGGTCTACGAATGCTTTGTGACAATAGTTAGTATTTCTAAAAGAGTCACATCACGAAGCTATAGAGAGACCTTGAAACATTATTTGATTAACAAGCTTGTAACAATGGCTAGCAATTCAAACCGAGTGGATGCTACTGAACTTTACAAATAAGTAGATACACTCTCGACAGTTATCAAGTGAACTTTCTCTTTAATAATTAGAAATAAGCGAAACTAAAATAATAAGGTATGATAATAATTATGCAAAGGATCAGAAGTATCAAATTGGAAAGTTTAAAGCTTTACTAAATGACAAAGAACCAATTAGGCCAGTTTAATCCCAATCCCTTATAACTTTTGTTTGTAACAAATTGATAGACTGAAAGTCTACGCTGACTATGAAAGTTTATTACACCAAAGGTATTTAAATATAAAAATACTACTATTACAAGTGACCCAAAACTCCTAATTACCAACTATATTATCGCTACCATTAATTCTAATTCGAGTGGAGCGTACATCATTATGTAATGTGGGTTCGACAAAATCTATTAGTTCAAATGCCGTTCAAAAGTAATCACTTTATCACGTGCATTAATATTTAAATGAATGTTGACCACGATGATGCAAAATTCAATTTCGTCCCTATTTAAGTGTTCTTTTATTGAAAACCTATTATTGATGTTAGTATTAGTATTATATCAATATTATGTTTGAAGTGAATTTTAAAGTTTAATCCAAAGATGACAGAGACTGGTGATAAGGCCTTCGCCAATCAATCGTCAAATATTGAAGGTCTTTTGGATAAAGTTCTTTAATACCGACTCGTAATATGTATAGTGTAGGTCGATAGAGAATTATATTGTTTAGAAATTTATGGGTCAGAATATTATAAGAGAAACTTTACGATTAAACAAGTAAGTCCAATATCCAATTTATCCACGTCATTTGGGATATAAGGAAACCTCGTGTAGTTTGTATGTGTGTGTACAATTGAACATAATTACTGTCACACAATTGAACTTTGTTTTAGAGCTTTTTCAACTTAAAACTTCAGCTAGTACTTCGGCGAGAAACATGCTAAGATATGACAAAAGCACGACTTAACGAGAATCACTGGATAGTTAAACCTATTACTAAGACAAAGAACTGAATATACGAAGAACGAGTAAACGACAAAAGGTCGTTAGATGTTTTTGTGAAACCTTAACTTACCGAAACGATCCTTCTAACAACGTTCATGCCTGTACTATATTTAGTCATTTCAACACAATACATACCTACATAATAACATTATATTTTGAAATTTTGTTCATTCAGCAAGAAAATATGATCAATGAAAAATTGAAATTCTTTTCCAACATTTTGTTGGTAAAAATTCGTAATTCTTTTCCTTGACTTTCTATGAATTTCACTTGAATTTTCGTGTTAACAGCATTATATTTGCAGAAATTATAGTGATTGGCTGTTTTACTGATGACATTGCATTTGATTTAAACTAGTTTTTTCAGTAACACACAATAAGAGAAGTAGTGACTTAAGTTATATTTCGTTTTATTATAAGCCATATTTGTAACGTCAGTATAATGTCTCTCTTAAATGAGTATAATGCAAACTCAAAGAAGTTGAAGCCCTTGTTATACACTTATAAAGGATTTTTGGGTTTCACGCCGACACATTCTTTATTTGTATTTACGCAGGCTATAGTTACAATTACTTTATATCTGTTGTCTATTGTCCTTCAGCTCGGTTAGGCAATATACAAGCCTTTTGCAGTATTCAGCCTTGTACGTTGAACTTTATCCGAACCGTTTATATGTTACGTCTAAAATTTACGAACACATACAAACTCACTTAATTGGGGGATTGAAATTGTTTCAAGTTTCGTGTGTAACAGGAAATGCGCGAAACAACGCTTACAAACGCAAATTCGCGTCAGCGTCAGGTCTGAGTCGGGCTCTCTAACGATGTAAACCTGCTTACTATGCTATTCCAACTTCTTTTACGAAGTAACCTATGTTTTTTGACTTCAGTATACTCATAGGGCTTTAGTCAAAATATATTTCCAAATACATTAATTCTTAACTCTCTTTTTTCACAGTTAAGCGATGACTGACTGCGGTGGTTAGTCAAAAAAAAATATATAAATATATATCTACAGCATTTTTACATTGAAAACATTTTAAGCTTTAATAATAGCAACTAAGGATATTATTTATTTATATAAAGGCGCCCAACTATCCAGGGAATCCTGGCTTTGATTCCCAGCGGAGCACAAAATTTGTCTCGTGAATTTAAAACTAAGATAACCCTAGTATAAGGCTATGAGTATGTGGCGTTATTATATTGTATTTTTATTTAATATTTTACGTTATAAACAAGAATAAACATCATGAAATTCATTTAATTTTATTTGTACACAACTACTAACTAGCAACACAACGCGAACAAAGCCCGCGGTTTAATGGTAATGGCACAGCAAAATATTTTTAATGCCCGAATTAACACCTCGAACTTTGGTGCGAGTTTTATTAAAATCACAAACCAAACCCGCGGAGGCGGAAAATATTTGTGAGTAATAATAGAATTATGAAATTTACGTTCTAAATCGCAATAATAGCTAGCGAAGCACCATTTCACGGTATTATTTTGGATTTATGTTTGATACTTTGGTGGAAATTACGGGTACTCTGCAGTGCGGTATGTTCAGGGAGCGAATAATCTCTGCGTTGTCACCGCATTCGTTCTTATTACGGACTTATTGCGTACGACCGCTAGTTAGCCAGTTACTAATACTGCTTATAACTTACTGCGAGTAGCATCAGTTGGCTGGTTTATTGTAATTACGGTTTGTAGTTGCCGAGTTTCTTGTTCTTAGGTTACGAGCTGTGTTTATGGAGGGGAGGTTGGGTGGAAGTCTTTCATCTTTGAGTTTGGAGGTTTTAAACTAGATTTTTAAAATTGTTTTAAAAAGCAAACAAAGCAAGGCTGCTCTTTCCAGCTATATAGGTGATCGTTGGACAGAATTATAATAATTTCCAATATTTTTTGTTTCTTCCAAGTTTTGTTGGTTCTTTGCAGAACTTGGTGTTGCCCTTGTTGTTAATATCCATGAGCATTGCTGAACACTTATCAATTTGGCCTGTTGGTTGATATCTTAGCTTTTTCTGTAAAAATATGTAGGTATCTATGGAAATATGTTATAGTAAAAGAAGCATTCTCTTAAAATTACACTGAATTTAACAAATAAAATTTAAATTGTATTTTCTTTAGCGCTAAAGTTAGCACTCGAAGCTTACTGCATGATTGAGTCAATTAACCGCGCAATTTGTTTCCACTGCTATTTTTCTTTCTAACCTTTTAAACAGCTTTGTGTTGTTTAAATTGTATATTATTAAGAATGTCAGCGCAAGAATTTATTCTTTTTTTCTGTGATACTTAGCAGTTACTTTGTTGTGACCACGCGAAGTTTTCGTCTTATAATTAAGTACTACACGAAATAGGTAATTCCGTGATTAAAATTTAACTATGTATAACACGGAATAAAAATATAACTTCTTACATAAAACCATGCAGATTTACCTGAAGCAATATGAGACCTTAAGATATCATACCTTAACATCCCCTCCAATACAGTAACCACTATAGAATTTTCGCCTCTATAAGTTACTACTTTCCGACCGTGCCCACAATTGCCGAACTTCATCAAACATTGTTATCTACTTACTATAATCTATGTATTTTAGACAAACACGCCCTAGGTGACCCTTTAACTTGCTTAATAGCAATTTATACACATATTTATAAAAAATCAATACCTAAGTCGTGTTTTAAGTTAATAAAAGTGTTTTCATTGAATGTAAATTTAAAATAGATTTAAATATAAATGATCGCTCTTTGAGTGATCACAAGAGAATTGGCGTGTTATCTAGTAAGAGGGTCTCGATAATTTTCAATTAAGCGGTTTTTCAATTCCAGAAAATGTTTTAACTGGTAAAAGAATACTTAAACCCAAAAAAGGAGACCGACACTTAATTATATTTCTGTGGGTACATCACACTGACTAAACTCTCTGTATGCCGTGGTACAAAAAGTGGCAGCTAGACAGAAATTGAATTTTTATCAATTCATTATCTCTACATACCAAGCATAATGAACAAAACGTGATTTAGTTCGAAATAGACGAATTCAAAAAGTAATTTATCACGTTTTCTTCACATCTCGATCCAGAAAGTTGTAAACTTGTTAACAATTGTAGGGTCGTCAGTACGTGATCTTTTTACGCGTTTGGTTGCATTCATAAGTGAACATGGACTATGAGATTAAGCTTTGCATTGAGACCAAGCGTGTTTGAGTGGCGTTTAGTTCGAATTGGTTAGCAACTCGACACCTACTTGTTCTATGCTCACCACTTAACCCTAAAGTGCTGTTCTTAGAACCAGTTACAGCAGCTACTAGTGCTGTTTTTTTTTTTTGTCGTAAACTTATTTATGAAGCTAAAAAGTAAATTTCTTTCAAATCCCCTTATTCTTTTTCATAGACCGATGCCCAAACAGATTTGGCTTTGATATAGGAAGCATCGGAACCGTACAAATGTTGATTTCATATTGCTTTTTATCTCACTGATTCGGTCAATTCAATAAATAATACTTTTGCACACGAATGGACGGACGTATTTCCGTGTTCCTAAAGTGTAAATAAATATTTGTTTTGCTAAAATAAACGAATAAAAATGTTGTAAATAAACACTCAAACATTTGGTCAGAATTATTGTTAAGTGCAATTTTGTAACCTGTATCGTTTCAAATGAATTATTTGTCACTTATAGTTATTACAATTAAATACCTAGATAATTATCACTAAGTCATTGTCATTATACCCAGCAGGTTTTATAGTACATTGAGGTCTTCTGAAGAAGATTAGTATTTTAAGGTATAAAATGAACATTTACACATTCATTATACAATTTAATCCTAAAATCTCTAAATTAAAATGCTGATAACTGTAAAATACTCCGAGATATTTCATCGAATCTCTTTGCAGGTTCGATTGAGTCGATAAAATTTTATCGAGTCAGCGAAACGCCCACCAAATTATCAGCACCTTGCTTGCCGTTCCGTCTCATTTGTTTCGACGTAGGTCATTGGAATTTCCAATGCTAAGCTCGTTTAATAAAATCTGTAATCGCTTATCGAAACGATGTCAATGCCATAAATTTCTATGATTTAAAATTCCCCTAAAATATTTCTATAATTTATGGGTAATAAATAATAAAGTAATCAAGTCTTTGGAGCATTAATAAAACAAAGCACCGATCAATCAAATGGAACAAATAAAATATAAAATTCGTGAAAGTATATGTATGTATAGGTACAAATACTACGAATAAGTACGACCTTATTGCTGAGGAGATTTTAGAGAAAAAGAGCGGATCCACAGATAAAATGTGGTAGAATACACAAATTAGAAGACTCATCCAATACCGGATACCGTCGTCCTTTTCGAGAGTAAAAGGTGAAAACGGTGAAAGGTAAATAATACCTATTCCGTTTCAATTTCTTCCCTCTTTACCAATCAAACGTGACAAAGGAATATTATTACTGCGAAAGTAAAGGCTTCATGAAAGGATAAGAAATTATGAATCATAATATCAAATAATATACAACTGTATTTTAAATACAACAAAAATTGTATTAAGTATCGTGATGTTATGTTTCGAAAAATTTCAATATAGTCATGCTTATGCTGGAAAAAAATAAATTCTAAAGGCAAAATCTTTCACGAAACAAAATACGAAGAGAGATAAACAAAGTGCATGTTTTTGTCCACAATCACAATTAAGTAACGTATACAAACAGCAGTAGGTAATCCTTCTTCTGGTGCATTTTAATAAAACGGAATTAAATATTCAGAAATAATTATTACTCAAAACTATTCAAAGCATAATTAACTAAGTAATGACATAAAGTTGATGACCGCAAGTAGTTCTACGAAGTAGGTAATGTATTGCGGAACAAGATAGAACACGAACCCGCCCGATCCACTTGACATGCACATCGAGCTTGTGTTTTGTAGCTAAATATAAAAAGAAAGTTAAAATAGTTATGGTTAAAGTCAGTTTATTGTAGTCTGTGTAGAATTAAGTAGGATAGGGTAGAATATTGAAACGCATATTAATACTTATTCGTAGTGTGTGATAGATACTAGTACCTACTGATCAGGAAAAAAAACTCATTTCCTGGACATATATCAATGGATGTATAAAATACATTTACCATATATATTAATTAGCATTGTTAACACAAATACGTTACGTCATTGTCATTTCAGATCTTTTTTTAATTTTCCCCTCAATGAAGGCACGACACAAATTATAACGTGGCAATTGACATTTTTTTAATCATGAGAAGCGAACGCGCAAAAGCCGTCAAACGTGCTCACGTATTGTTAACAGCGGGATAATTGAACTCGTACTCAGTTTTCATTTAATAATGCAGAGTATTATATTGTGCATAAAATGTACACTCAATTTTAAACCTTATGAAACTATTTAATTAAATATATATTCGAGAAACGTAGAAGTTACTAAGGCTTGACTGGCGAATATACTCGTAGGTAATAACAGTAATAATAAAAGATTAAGGAATATGAACTAGCAAAATCACTTAAGATGTGTGAATACAGTGCCTATCTTAGTACTTTAATATACTAAATATAATAAAAATATGTGTCAATGGTGATACAAAATTAACTGAATCGAAGATGTAAATATCGCAATCCATGCGAAATAATTAATGACATAACACAATAACGGTTCTGTTGATTGCAACCAATTAAATCCATACAAAAATGGCCGCTACCAAAATGCATATTATTATTTTACTATTGTAGTCTCAATGACAGTGTAAAATAATTATAAGTACAACATGGTACATAAAACTTCTTACTATAAAATAAAAATTAATAAGTAATGATAGATAACTAGTACCTGATTTATAAAAATGACAATGAGAGAGTCAAATAAATACATCTTGTTATATTACTTAAACAAAAATTGTATCGAAACATTATTTACGAACAGTGTTTTAATCACTATAGTATAAATGTCCAATGTGACTTAAAAGTTCCAATTCATACAAAATTTGTTTTCCTTATTTTCTACCTACTCCTACCTCATGGTTTATTTTGTTTTCGTAGTCGCATCGGTACGATTCAAGTCTACCGTAGCTTCTTTTTACTAAGTAGGAAGCGAGGATTAGAGAAATTGGCTAAACATTTTTCTTCTTGCTTAGCCGTCGTATACACGACGGTATACACTTGTACTTATTTTAGATAAAAAAGAGCATGCTTGTAAATATGTCCCCTGTCTCATACTGCAGTAGGTATATATGTATGTATACGTCTTTGATGATATATCATCAGTTTATTGTACAGTTACAATACCTAAGACTGACAAATAAATACAAAATCAGAACAGACGAAAAATCTTATATAAGCAAATGTATACAACTGATTATATATTGTAAAAAAACTCATATTATAAACATACCTAGTGTATTAGTTCAGTGTACCAAGTTAGTTTCTATCTGAAAAAAATTGTATAGTTTACAAAATAACAAATCTTCAATGGGATACTTCATATCTACCTTTTCGATTCAAAATTACGACCTTATAAGGCCTCTCCAAATTTACTTGTGTATTTCGGGATCCATCAAAATATACTTAACGCATTCACGAACCGCCCTTGTGGCCTGCTAGTAAGGCGTAGTGACAAATTATTGGCGGGCAACCGCGCTACCCCGACGAATAAGTCAATGGGATCATGGATCGATGAACTAACAGCGTTAGTATGTGTGCTAGTATACGGGTATGTTTTGTTTGGGCTTATCAACTACAAAATTGTATGCTTCGATTGTAAGTAGGAATTATTATAGTAAAAAAAATACAGTTTTCGAATTTTAAGAAATAAGCTATTTATCTGGATTTATTCTTACGTATCTGCTTTAAATGGTATTAATGTTTATTCACATAAGACTATCAATAAACAGTTAATAATACTCGTATTAAAACATTAAAACTCGTATATTTAAGATATCAAGTACCCAATTTTCAATAGATAAATATGTTTTAAACAGTGCGACGATATTTTTATAATTAGGAACAATGACGACATACTCAATATCATAATGCACAAGTAAAAATAGCACATCCACTTACATTCATTGCAAATGGAAACACAAATCATGAAACAACAACATCATTGTGTAAAATTAGAGAAAAAAAGTACGAGTGCTTGCATGTTCAGTTCCATCGCATTGTTCTGGAGGAGAGTCGAGAGCTGGTTTCTATTTTAGGGTTTTGTAATAGATCTGGAAAAACTTTATTTCTATTACCAGTAACTCTTTTGCTTGCTTCTGTTAACATTATATCTCTATTTGTAAAAAAATGTTTAGAGGGAGTTGCTTATATTACAACATATTTTATTTTTTACTTGTAAAACGATTGGATTAAAATTATTAACGTTAGCTCAAGTATAGGGTTCATCACTGAATAATCTATTCAAATTAGATGTAGATTCTGAGATTAGTAAAAAATAAATGTCCGCAGTGATAATAATTTTCAAATGTTCGTAGGATACATAAAGTATCCACGCTATTTTTATTTAAAATGCTGAACCCACTCGCGCCCGTCAGATTTGCATTTGGCACATTTTTTACTGCTCCATTTGCGTAACACGGCTTGTCTCTGTGCCTGTACTCCCCACGGCCCCTAATTAGGATCGGCCACATGACTAATTGAATAAAAACATTGAATAATTAACAAAGGAAACGATACACCTCAGTTTGTGTGAGTTTCAAAGGACCTTTGCAAAGGAAATGTCTATTCACTGTATTTTATGAATACATAATAAAGTAACCAGTATACTAGCGACGGAAATTATCTGTTACTTCATAAAGAGATGTTGAAGGTCCAAAAATCTTTATAGCCCATGACATCAAACGAATATCAAGATATTACTTAGCAAATTGAAAATAAAAATCTGAATTACTCGTAGTACGATTATGAATTCGCATGACGTTATGAAAGCATTATATTTTGTACTAGTGTACCCGCCCTTGCTTCGCTTCGGTGTATTTTTTGTACCTGTACCCTTTATAGTCCTTGACTGATATCGCTAAAATAGTTAAGTAACAATACAAAAAAAAATTCATCATCTTAGACTTTTACAACTTTCATATTCTTATTTACGTGAATATTAAAAGTTATTCGATAAAAAGGATTCTATAGCGAGCAATATTTTCTTCTTGTTTATCAGATAGACCTTTGCCCAGGTACGCGCAAACCGTAATGTATGACTTTTTATTGTACAAAGGCACTGGGCTCATGAATATAAGATACCTACATGAATGCATAAAGAGATAAACAAATATTTACTACGAGAAGAAAAGTAAGGGAATGCATAAATGAAGGAACTTATTATGTGTCTACATATAATATTTTCTTTTATACAAACAATTGCTTTAGGAACATATTCGAAAATATTATTTTTAAATTGCTCGTAGCCACAGAGCAAAGAATGTATCTGTATCGTAGCACTAATGATATCATACATGCCGTAGATAAATCAAAAGTGACAACATCCATAAATGTCTGAAAATACACGCACACACGTATACAAATGTATTTATGCAACGCATAGGCTCGTTGGACCGCCCAACCTTTTTATTAAACTTCGATAATACCTTATAAGGTTTTTCAATTTTATTTCGGCATAAGAAAATGCGTCATTGGTTTGACCACGATAACAGGCTCTTCCCTGATCTACCGACCTCCTCAATAACAAAGTCCCAGGCCCTGCAGCGGTTTGAAGCCAAGTTAAATTAATATCTCGCACAAAATAGCAAAACCCAATTTCCTTACAGACAATTTAGCTACTCGGTTTTCCCGCGTAACGAAGCACGCCAGCGAACCTAACACGATAATATCTGCAGTCTACCATCGTGCATGCATGAGGTAGCTCTATCACATTCGAGATTTAAATATGCTTTAGATATAACTTAGACTTCAGTGCGGAATATGTACTATGTACCTTCTAAATGAATAACACTTGGATTTCGGACCGACTTCAAAAATTAAGGTTTATAATTCAACTGTATTTCGGTATGTTTGTTTTCTTAAAACTGACACAACCGTAGTTTTACTTTATAATTTAAAATGTTAATAATTTGCCTTATTTTAATATGGATTAGCTCTACAATAATTTATAGACAACGTGATAAATCCACAATATTTGGCAATATATAAAAAGACTTATTAAAAGTTAGTAATTAATTTTGAGAAAGAAAAGTAGGTATGTAAAATGTTGTTTAAAGTTTGGAGAGGTCGTAATGAATTGAAATACTTTCAGCCTCCGGTCGTTTACCAAAAGTTGATGTACTTAACCAAACGCCTGCCCGAAACACGATCCCGTAATCATATATTAAATGGTTTTCGTAATGACCCCGTAAAAAAGAAATAGCCTCGTCCCCCATAAACAGTTAACTACCTAACTTTTAATGAAGTTTTTTAAATACCGATGAATAATCGGGGTGCATACTTAACAAACTTAAAACCCTGCAAAGACACATTGACTAATATATTTATAGCAGTCTTAAAATTCAAAACACTGAAACAACTAGATACGAGTTTTTAATATTAAGGAATTTTAACATCAGGTATTCAGTATCAAATGATGTTTGAATTTTATAATAAAGAAAATAATAAAACGTAGGTAAATTGTACACTGACATTAGAAAATATCCCATCTATAGAATAAACGGTCGATTTTAGTAAAAAATATTTTTTTAAATTAATTTAACGTTCTCATAGAATTTCCAAATGTCGACGCATATTCTTTCCAAATATTATTGTTAGACATATATTTTTAGTCACGCGTTGACAACTCGGCATATGAGGTTGTCGACAGTTACAGCATTCGTGCATTTGCCTCAATGTGGGTTTGATTAGGCGGGCAGTCGACACGGTCGGGAAGTGACCCGTTAATCTATTTTTCCTGTACTTTCACCTGGTTCACCCATTGTCTGTCATGAAACTGGGATTAATTCTATTAATCATTGGATTTTGTCATTTGTTTATTTATAACAGCAGCTTTATGACGCTACATTTTTTTCTTAGTCAAATTTGTTCTTTTAGAAGGTTTAAATTAGTGCTTTTTAAATTATGAGAGATTAGTAGGCAAGAATTTCATTTAATTTTACAAATGAAGGGATTGGGTGAGCCTAAAATAAGACGCAAAAACTAAATATCATCTTATTAACACTAATGTCGATGTAACTAATGATGTATTAGTTTCTTCCACTAAACAAATTAGTCAAAGTTGTCTCAAACTCGGAACTTAGACCATAATGTTCTAAGTTAATATTTCAATGTTTTTATTCAATTTGTTCCATCTCAGTCCCCAATTATAGACCGTTGGCAGTACAGAAACAAGCTTTTATGCAAATGGAGCGTAAAATAAAAGTATTTTTTACAGACTGTTTAGTAAAAAAGTGCTGTATCTAATAAGTGTTTTATATTACCTTTTACACATTTATATCAGAGTAAGTGGAGTACGATAAGCATTTCTTCACAAACATTGAACATTCTATGTTTATAAAACCCATAATGGTTTATATCTATCTACCATACCTACATTGTTTTTATTAAATTTTTTCGATTTAAATTTTTGAGGGTTGGCTGAAACACTTTTAGGTAAGGAACAATTTTGGGTTACAATAATTTATTCTTAATCTAATGAAATCTTATCTTATCTTACTCTTAAATTGTATAATGTACAACAGCTCAAAATGTCTAGGCTGACTTTACACCGACCGCACGATAGAAGGTGCTAACAGTTTATGCGATCCCATTAATGCTAACAACCGGTCAAGTTTTGTCATCTGTTACTTTAGAGCCTAGAGAAGAAAATGTGTATGTAGTACACACTGTATTGTATACTACGTATTCACCTATACTTTTAAATACGAGTACAAGCACATTTGTGAGACAGTGGCACGACCCTCGCTAACGTCCTTCCCCGCATGATACCTTAGTAACACGTTGTGTATTTATATTTTTTAACATTAGTTTAACCAAATCACTTGTCAACTGATTCACCTGATAACCTTCAGTATTCTAATAGTGTATATTGATAAAAAAAACATTTTTTAAATAACCAGACTTGTGCTTGAAACATAATTAAAAAATTAAAAAAACTTTAATGTTTTCTTTTGTATCGTGTAATCTTGAACTAAAAACTGTGATACCCCAATTCCAAATTTCAAACAGGAGTCGAATAAACGACACCGCCAATCGTTAATTGCACAATAAAATACCATCAATTTATGCGGCACACGAGTAAAATAAATTAATGGCAATAAAAAAATACGACAACCTCATCGCTTTATTATACGAGTAGGTATACGCATAATAAACTTCTGTTGATTTTTTTATATAATGACAATGATTTATTGATATTGGTAAACACTGTGTCGTCGACAAATAATAATTTGTAAGTAGGCAAAGATAAATTGAAGATCGATTGTTGATTGATGATGACGAGCGTCTTTGTTGGAAACAATTTTGTTGATTCGAAACTACAAATGGAACAATAAGAGGTTTATGGGTGACTCAAACTACTTTATAAATAAATATTGGTACAATTGCTCACTTCAAAAATGCCGGATACGATCTTGCGTGTATTATAGTAACTCACAAAAGTGCGTTTTCCCTGTTTTCCATTAATCGAAATATTTTAATGTTTGTCCTCTAAAGAACCCACGTAAGAATTGGCGAAAACCAGGAAACATTAACCTAAGCCGATATTAATGCGCCTTTCAAATAATGGCAATATAATATTGTTGTAAGTATACGAAGCGCACAAAAGTATTTACGATACTTTCATAACCAAGCTTATCAAATAATAATAACATAATTGCAAATTTTTACCATTTAAAAAATTACAAGAACGGATTACAAATTTCGTAGAAAGCTTTTGATCTCATTTCACACCTTTCAAAACTGAATACAGAAATGAATGAAAGGACGTTCTCTTTTCATAATATTTGCTTAGATCCTCTTAGCAAGATTTCTTTTTGTCAGTAATACAAATAGGTATACCTTAAGCTGAATTTAAAAATAATATTTTATGTATTGAAAAATTGTCTGGATTAACAATTTCAATTTAAATGTACTTACATGGACTTGGACAAGGATGACCAAAGAAAAAATTTATGGATTGTGTGAAAGAAGATTGGGAGTAAGAGTCAAGGTGACGGCTGATATGTTAGACTGGAAGGGAAGGAAATGTTGTTTCCCTTATACGGAAGGGAAATGGGAAAATTAAAGAAGATGATAATTATTTTCTTGATAACATTCGTTTACTTTGCCATAGTTTGAGACTATGGGGACAAATCTATAAATCTAAAATTTCCAAAGATTTCCACTATTACATCTAAACAGAAAATCTTTCGACGACTTTTGGGAAAACGATAGAAAACAAGCAAAGAGTTTTTCTCTAATCGATAAAAGTTTGAAAGTGATCTACGACAAAAAAGTATAACTTGTAAAATTTGACAGTTGCCAACAAAAAAAAACAAATATGAAATAATATTTACTCGTAATTTACTAAAGGTACAAGGACGAATAGCACTATAAATCAATTTCTTCGTCAGCAACACCGTAATAGACATTCAAGGACACAAAATGGAGCTTTATTCAATTATGCTTTTTTATTTTACCGTTATTAAAATTACCTTGTAAAGAAAAGAGAGTCATAACCGTAATGAATTCCCCAATTTCTTGAAAAGAATATTTCAAATTCAGAACAAAGAAAAAATGTTTAAAGAACTAATACGATTATAATATGTTCAAAAGCATGCTATTACAAACATATTTTTGCACTGTATTAAATTGCATCAAATACAATTTAGTGATAATATGAAAATCGGTGGTCGTAACGATCTAAAAGATTGCAAAGACATAAAATTTGGAGGGAAATTTTATCAAGTGTCAATAACCTTGACTTATTTGCGGTCAGGTAGCGGGCCCCAGGGAAATTAGGGCCGATAGACGAAAGACGTACGGGAAACAATATTAAAAGCACGAACTGTTTCCCCAATGTTTATTTTAATAAAAGCGAAGTCTTTTAATAATTCAACATAAAATATTGATAGAGTCGTAAAAGAGAAGTTGATGAAAAGCTTAGACGATAACGAAGATATGACTGTTTTTATAAGTATAAAGTCACTTAAGTATAAGAAAGGTTAAGATCATCTTACCTATGTTATGCGGTGTCCCAGGCCTTACTAACGAATACAATAACTAGAAGAAAGACATAATTTTTTAAAGAAATATTTTTTAATTTGAAAATTTACTTGTCGTGTTTGAGTTTATGAAACGAAAATAAATATGAATTTTCATGGGCTACGTCGTGGTCACGCACAGCTCTGGGCGTTTCTTTTTATTGCTCAAGAAATTCCTGTTCCTTTTATGTTAACTGGTGCTTTATCGTGTTGCATGCCAGTGAACCCTCCACGTTGGGCCACGTTGTCCACATATCGAGCGACTGAGTATTGTTGCAATAATCAAATAATAGTTTCCAATAGTCAACGATAATAATCTGGCTCTCTTACACCATAAACAAATAAGAGGAACACGAAAAAATTTGACTCCCATTTTTTTTTTTTGGGATTGGGGCCTCGTGAAAAAAAAATATATATAGGCTGTGTCATTCTCACAATAGAGACCAATTAAATGACACCACATTTGTTGAAATCTGTTTACCATTTCGGCTGTGGAGAGCGTCCAACAAACGGACAGACGTACATACATACGCTCGAAAATATTACCCTAGCCATTAGATTAGGACAGGCGGGTAAAAAACTGTTTCACTGATGATTTTAGAGAGCTGGTCAATAGCCACGGATCAGTTTGCGTACTGAGCAGTACAGAGAAAGACATAAGTATATAACTTTAAGTTACAACAATATATTGATTTTGACGTAAGAATAAAGATGAAAATAGTATGAAACATACTGCTTTGACCCATTAATAGTCTTCTACTAAGTACACTTCTCTCCTCATTTCTAAGAAAGCCTAAGTCATACTATGCTGCTCCAAATAAGTGTAAGTACATAGTTCCACCAAAATCCGTTGTTTCGCGGCTCCACACTTACAATTACTCTTGGCGGGAAGGGCGGTACATATTTATTTGTCAGCGAAATCGCGCTCGCCCATTAGGGCTGGGGAAATCGTAAGCACGCAATAAAGACTCTTTGGAACTTCTTACTGTACTCATGGGTGCTTAGCGTCATGTTTATATTTCATACGATAAAGGTTACTTTTGTAGTACAGCTTATCGGCTTTTCAGAAAACCTTTTGTAGAATTTTCGTACACAGTTTTGCGAAAGGAATTCTGACAATTTAACAGTCTTAATCAATCATAGAACAATGTTGTTTTAAAATGTTGGGTACTGGAAACGCGTCATATATTTTGTGCTTTGTTTAACTAACGAGTATACAGTCATAGATTAAAACTGTATGGAAATTAATGCACTAGGTTTTGATAGAAAACACCTATTTCTATGCGAATTAAATAATTATAAAATGAATACTTCTTATTTATTCACGTAGTCTCAATTTATTAAAGGAAATACTTTTCGTAAACATCCTATATTCTGCTTTCAAAGACATCGTGTATCAAATAAAATGTCTTTGTAAGCTACGAGGAGCCGTAGACCGTAGCTTTGGCAACGTTATGGCTATGGCGTAATGTCCAGTCTACGTCCGGAGCGCGTAGCACATCGCTACGAGTTTAAGCCCCGCCTGCACAACGAGTTCTATAATCCTCTAAATAATGTCTCAATATCGATTAAATCGGCTCACCGCTTTACGCGGTGAGCAAATTCATCACAAATTCTAAATACTTAGCCTGACAGATATTGCTCTGGAATTTGTTACATTATTTTAATTTTTAAATTAGAACCAATCATACGTGGGTGAAAGCCCGCACAAGAACGATTTACGCAGAAAAAAACATGTTTCTTATATTGGCGTCTTTCTTACGTTAAATGGCATTTTGTTATCTACTTCTTTTGTTAGACAGCTAATTAAGCTAATAGAGACAACAATTTTTAGTGCCATTTATGAAATGGATTTGAATATATACGTACAAATCCCAAAATAATGTGTAAGCTTAAAATCTGTAAGTATTGAAAGTAATCAAATAAATATCAAACAGCATTTGGTCCACATAAGGGATTTTATCAACATATAGATAGATAGGTATTATATAATATTTATTTAAATTAAAATAGAACTTACGTTGTATTTATGCACTTATTCAAAGTACTGTCCAAATTATGTTTCCCTAGGCTATACGGAATGTTAGGATATATCCTTAACATTATGGGTATTATATCGCGTCCACTGCGCCACTGTAGCTCGTAATACTTGGTTACGAGTATCCCGGATCTAAAACACTAACCTAATAAACTGGCTTAAATATAGTTAGCTTCAAATGTGACTACGTTTTTTATCGTAACAGATCTTTTTTTAATTCTACTCGATTACTACCAGATTCGTATGGTTTATGGAGTAAGCAATTATAATGTATAATTGCAGATTTCAAAAACTGAAGTAAGTTCCGTCACCACTTAGTTGCCAACCTAATATATTTATTCAATTGGATTTAGTAATTGAATATTGGAATTTAGGGTTCTCATAAAGTTAGCTCGGACTCAATTATAGAGGTAGAAATATCCCCAAATAAACATTATTTCATAAGTAATTAATTAAAGATTGGAAACTTGATACGCTGACCTTTACAGTAAAGATAATTTGGGTAGTTATAACATACACTTCTTATTAAGTAGAGACAAAAATCATGTATCGATGCTCTATTTATGATAACATAAATACGTTACAATAATCCAATATTAATTTACCTTTAGCTGTAATACGATATTTATGTAGGCCTTTTAGTACAATTAAATGCACAAAGTGTAAGTTATTATAGTAACATCTAAGATTAAAAAAAATGTTACGGTATGGATAAGTATAAACCTGGCAGTAAACATTAATACCTCCTATACTATACACAGGGAAGTAGTTTGGCAAGTTCCTTTAATCAGCCCACGTTTCGTAATCATAATATTATACTGAAATACGCTGTAAGTAGCCAGCTACTTGGCTAATAGTAATATAGTTTCTTTATTGTGGCGGCAGGTAACCCTAGGGAAATTAACGATAGATTGCAACATTTTTGACGTAGACTTGATCACATATTGTAAGTACCTTTATTCAATCGCTTGAGAAAATCGTTGCTTAAATAAAGTGGTGTATTAAGGTCGTACATTTTTATTATGTTACCAGTATTATTTGTTTTGTTGTTTACTTAACTCAAAATTAAGTTGAAAATTTGTCAATTCTTTATGAAGAGACGAATGAATCACTACGATAAAAATTTATTAAATTTCACCACCGTAGCATAGGTACATAAAAGGCAAACTAAATAAACTCGTTTAAAATGCAAGATATTTCAATTACTTAAATGGGGCTTATTTAAAATATTTTTGCCAAGGTAATCTTAATTTACTATTGAATATTTTGCTTTTATGAAACTAAATTTTTGTAGCTAGACTTTCGAGTTAACAGGTAGGTACATGATAAAAAACGCGATAAGGAATTTGTAGAGCAAATTCTAATACTCAAACGATAGCGCTCTAAAAGGTAATAAAACAACAAAATCTATTCCCCAAGCCACTCCGGCACGGTAAGCGCTGCTAATGTAATGATTCTCAACTTTTTATGAACAAACATGCTTTTTTACTCACTACTGAATACGATTCCTTTTTGTTAAAGCGATGTTTAAAATTTACTCTGTGATTACTTATTCTGACGTCGATACATCGTTATTAAAATCGATAAATCGGTAGATTCTTTTTTAAATTCAAACGAAAATATTGTATTAACGAGACACTATTATATCGTTCTCTCCTATTTCCAATTCCGGCTATTAATTTCTACTAATAATGTATAAATTATACTATAGCATGTAAAAACTACATGGAAATTAAAAGAAAACCTTAGCTACAACGCTGGCTAAATCTTGATATTTCGTCGATATTCCAAATAGTCTCTGATCATGAAGATTACACGAAAATAAGTGTATGAAAAAAAATGTCAGCATTATATGTAGCACCAATTAAATGATTGTTAATGTTCAGCCAGATTTTCTTCTTCCGTATATCTTTTTCAAGTTGGGCCTCTTTGATTTCATTAAACGTTTAAATTTGCTATTCAACAGTGAGTATTGAGGCATATTTTAACTGAACGTGATTTATTCCGTGATATTACGCGCCCCGGCCGCCTGAATGGCATTACGTTGACAGCTTATGAGCTCCTTTATTTAGGGTTGATTTATGTAGTGAGCAGAGATATGGCTTTTCTGTGCAGGTCGCTTTAGTGAACCGTAGGGTTTTTTGCTATTAATAATAATGTGCTTAAAACATCATAAGTCATAAATTATGTAAGATTATGTAAAATATGATATAATTTTACTGTTTTTTTTACTTATAAATCTGTTTAAACTTCACACTTAAAATGTAGTTAACTCGCGCGTTACTTTTGTATAATGTGGAGTAACGATGTATCAATATTTTTCTGCATGGATGAAAATTATTATATGCACGCTACATAATAATAATTCCTTGTTAAAGTGATGTGTTGAGTGACAATAAAAATGATACATAAAATTAAAAGTGTCCAAAGACTTAACCCTCTTGGGTATTTACAAAAACAAATCGTGTTTCGTATAGAGCAATGTCATGCAAATTTGAGGTTTTCTGACTCCAGATACAAAACAAGCATTGTTGTAAAAATAATTGGGGTCGCATTGCCGTAAGCCCTCTTGAGCCATTATAATTTTTTCCCAAAACATTAAGCATATCAAAAAATGTTTATAATCCTCATATAACTTTTTATATCACAACGTAATGGGTGGTGAGCCAAATATATTTTTTTTCTGCTTTCATAATGTTCATTATCATTCGTAAGTTTAAAACTAATCTTACATGGAATGCCTAGTAAGGATACCCTTGTCCTATTACATTCTAACAAAACTTATCAACAATAGGGTAGAAGTAAATAGGTAGTTGTTAGTATGTGTCCCGGTTACACAGGAACTATCTTCCCTGCATTCGGATAATAAATAACGTAATAAACAAAATAACTAGCTTCGACGCTACAGTAGTGAAAAGTAAAAGGAAGTAAGTATTCAATAAAAGTAACGAGTATTAAAAAATCATTGCCTTAAAAAATCAAATGGACTAAAATCCCAAAAGTCGATTTGTACATTATTTTTTACACTATCCAAGTCAAGCTTAAAATCAGTAATACCTTTTATTTACATCTGTCAATTCCGTACAAATAAATATTACTTGATAATATTACAATACTTTTGTATTATAACAATTACGTCGGTAACGCGTTCGAATTAAAGTAGAAGAATAAAAATTACTATAAAACTTTCCTGGTCGAATTTATGTTATTCTAAATTCCATCTTCGTACCACAGTACTTACAATCGCTGTAAAGCAACTGCGAACTAGATTTATTATTTGCAGCTTGCATTTGCTTACTATAGCGTAGAATTAAAATATGAAACGAATTTTTTGTTCATAAAAAAAACAAGGACCTGAAGCTTGCTGACCTGCTGTTTCTATTTCTCGGAGCATAAAATATGGTTGTCTATTCGATAACTTTTAATCTTAGATAGATACATCCACTCAGAAATAAAAGGATGGTTAGTTCTGATGTACTATCTTTACTCTTTTTATCTAGATTTTTTTATTTTGGCTTCAGATGTGCACGGTGTACTTACAATCTGTAGTCGGATTTGCATACGATTCACAAAGGTGTTCCTGCATAGGGGAAAAATATAAAAAATAGAAATTACAAATACCCACCAGGAATTAATAAAACTTTACTAAGGAGATTCTTCACAAACTTGCATTAGAACAGCGTGGTGGATTATATTCTACGTATCGTCAGTGATAAAAAATAGCCTTATAGGGGATTATTAAAGGGTTGAAATTACTAAATACTTACACTTTTTTTATTTATTTTATACTTAAACAAAAGTTATATGATATCTGATAAAAATGAGTTCAAATTGTTTCAGGCTTGCGTGTTAAGCTATTCTCAGTTCAATTATTCTTCTACAAATATTACTAGAGTAATATTTTAAACCATTTTAGCTGTGTTTAAAGATCGAGAGTCAAAGCCAAAGGTAGATTAAATGTAAGCGACTTTGAATTGTCGATTTCATCTGTACAACGACGTGGACGTTAGGTACTTTAAAACCTTTAATAAGACTATTTTTTTTGTAAAATATTCACTTGACATTCCTAACAATATAAGTATTTAATAGAACAATGAAATAGAAGCTGTCAAGCTTTTTTCTAACTTATTCATTTCCTCTTAACTGTAGGTTAAACACGTCAAGGTATCACGGAGGCTTATTCAGAGGGCGAGAACAGGCTCGCGAACCACTAACGACTACCCGCGATAATGAATTCACTTCGCACTCCGCCACCGCGTTTGGTTCTAACGAGCGGTTCAAATGTTGAATACAGCCGCACCGTGATCACGTAAAAACATTGAATACGTCATTAAAATAAAATACTTAGTATTATGCAAAGAAGCCATGAAAAGTAACTTCTCCAACTCCATCTATACTTGTAAATTATGAATTTTAGATTTTCCAGACTTATACGTAGGTATACTGAGGATGATTTTAAGAAAGTTACTTGTCTAGAAAGTTTTCGGTTCGTTGAATTAAGATAAAATAAAATCCTTGGGAAAGGCCTTTATGGAACAATTTGCTGCAGAGAGATGAACCGCTCAATACAGCATGAAAAGACTAATTTGAAAAATATATATACCCCGAGAAAAATATATTTTATACTTTCTTGTTGTTTGCCTTAGAAAGGCATCGAATTTGGTTATACTAAAGTTTAGACTTTAGTCTCCACAGTGATGCTAATCATTTACAATCAAGCCGCTCTTCACGAATACGTTTTTTTTAATATTGCTCTACACTCACACTCACACACAATAGAATGACAGAAAAAACAATTTTTTAAAATAATATGACGACTGGAATCGAACCCAGGCTTTGAGCAGTCCATTACAATAACCGTTAAATGGCAGTACTAGAATTGTTCCCTTAAATTAAATATATAAACGAATTTCAGCTGTTTTAATTTATTATGTCATCAACCTTTGAATCTTTAAATCTAAAACACCATGTCGAGGATGTCTGGCATTTTACGTGTATAAGTAACTTTAGCTATGTTAAATTCAATGTCTGTACCCTGTTCATCATTTGCGGTAATGAGCAACAGCATAAGATCAAGGCCTTTTTGAAATGTGGACTTCTGACGACTGTATTTAATTTTAAAGTCCGCCATCGCATTTAATTCTAACGAGCTGCCCAACATAATTTTAAATCACCGTCACGTAAAAGTTAAATATCTACCTTATTAAGGTAGTACCTGTAAGTTTACGTGTGGTCATACTTTTTTGTAACTAGTAAATCTATTCATAAGCTACTGAGTTTTTATGACAACTTTAAGTCGAGCTCTAAGTCTAGTAGTAGAATAAGTCAAAAAGCTCATATATTTTATTATACATTTTTTGTAAAACCACATACAAAGTGTATACGTAATAGAAAAAACATTCTAGAGTCCCATTTTAATCACAAAAACTGTTTTTTATTTTCAAAAGGTCAACCTTCGTATAAAATTTACTTATTTCACTTGTAATATCGAAAAACTAGTTTTTCGTCTGTCTGTTCGGTATAAGACATCGGCAATTATAATCATTAAATGATTCATTGTCTCGAAAAATGCTTACCTATTAACCTAAAAAAATATCAATTTACCTTTCAAAGTACCAAAGTGCCTGATAGCTATTACAATTACGCCAATTCTAGTTCCTCCAATGAAGCGCTTAAATTTTTCTGTTGAATACTATAATTACCGTTTGTATACCGGCTAATTAGTTCCTTTTCTGCTGACCATTCGTTTTGCTTCTGCTCGCAAACATTCGTCCCACATTTTTTGTCCAGTCTAATTACTTCTCTTAATTAGTGAGTAGGGGTGACATGGAAATTGTGTAAGAATTTTCCACACAATCGATAATAACGAACACTTTAAGTCGACTCATAAAATAATAATGTACTAAAAATTCACGTTCTAGAGGCTTTTCTTGCCCAAGCCCTAATTATGGCCTGATGGTGTCGCGAAATAACTCTTTCATTATTATAGATGTCGTGACGTAAGCTATAAAATAAAGGAAACGGTTTAAGCAAATTATTTTAAGTACACGAGTAGCTTTACATCTTGAAAGAAACAGCATCAGAGTTTAGTGAATTAATGCACTATGACTTGTCAATTAGACGAATTTATGTCAGTTTTAAGCGGTTGTGTCTACATAACTCATGGCTTAAAGGCTTGCGTTGATCCTAAGTGATTGACAACGTTCAGAAAATGCAGGTGCAGTAGATTAGTCGATGGGTGACTACAAGTGGCGAAAATTTTTGTTTTTTTTTTATCCATCGGCCCCGATTGTTATCATTAGACGACATTTCAGCTGTGTCTGAAGACTGGGCGGCATAAAAACTTGAGTTGCCCACTAACCTCTCCACCAATCGGCACTGGAGCAGTGTGTTCGAGTATGCTCAAGTCTCCTCAAGGATAAGGAGAGACCCGTGCTTAGTAGTAGGCCATTAATGGGTTGTGGTCATTGTTATTTCGCTTTGTCTACGGAGTTATCCTCGCTCATTTAACGATTTTAGATTTTACGTCAATATTTTGACCATCATCATGCATCGATTAAGCTCGTGCTAGTCCAAGCCCTACCCTACGGCATTAAGACCGGCGGAGGTAGCAAGCACCGAACAATAAAAAGGAAACCGCCTACCTCGTGCGTGACCACAAACTCAATGCAAATTACTTCCATCCATTTTATACAATAAAACCAAATGAGCCCTTTTAACGCGACATGAGAAATCGATAAAAAGTACACGGGCATGCTTTGCTGCAAGTTTCTAGCTGAACGATTCTTTTTGTATGGAAATCGCGATTTTCCGCACTACACTAAAGGCTGGTCTAGACTAAATGTTAAATAATTTTATATTATACTACGTTTATACGAATATGACTGTACAGCCCTTTTAATAAATTCAAATTCAAAATCATATTTTATTCATATAGGTAGGTATCAAAGATACACTAATGCACGTCATTTTTTGACTCCTTTAAACAGTTCGTCTATGGTCATGCATATGGCACTCAAAAAAGCAAGTCAGTTTGAAATTATTCACTTTGTTCGCAAAAAAATAGTAGTAATAAATAAATACCGTCATCGTTGATATCTGCTCGAATCAAAGGTTGACTAGTAGAGATGCTATTAGTATTAAGTCTGCCGCATTAAAATTGGTATAATATATAAATTAATAAAAAAAACAATATAAATTCAATATGGTCAATTTTTAATAATCTCGGCAAAATATTGACATCTTGTCCTATCTGAAAGATCCTAAAGACAGAATGGTTTAGTAATTGTATCTGGTTATGAACGCGTGAAGCACAATAATCGAGCTAATGCCCTGGCAATCCTCGAGTTTTGAATAAAATATTAAGCAAGAATTATAACAGGGGTTGAATAATACTTCTTGACTAGGGAGATACGATCGTACTACTTGTAATGTTAAGTGAAGGAAATGTCAAAAATGAACAGTTGTATTTATTTATTATTCCAGCTTAGATAATCTATTTTATTTTTAATCGATAGACTTCTTTGTGTTAGTTCCTTATTAAATATGTTATAAAAAAACCTCCAAACCTTTCTATCTTTAATTAACTTGAAATAAATTAGTTGTTTTGTGTGTTGTAGAAAAGTCCTATCTTTACCTCTTCCTATTTCACTTGATAAAATATTTACTTTCAAAATATGAGTATCTACATTACATATAGAACCAGTTGATCAAATTAATGATCAACACCACATAAGAACAAAGGTACCGTAAAGTAGGTCAAAAAGAAAGTAAAACGTAGAGATTATCAGCCTATAATGCTATTAGAAAAAACGACGCAACCTCTCAAAACTTAAGGTATTAACATTAAATATTTTAGGCAACACCCTTTGTTGGTATATAAACTTATACAAAACAATAACGTCAGTTCCCTTGTTCATTCTACATTACACTATAATTACATTACGCTAAATTGCTAATTCACATCTTAAGTTGCACAGGAGAAAACCGTAACTGCGGCTTAAGTGCTTAAGACGCCGTTTTAATTACAACCCAGGTGCCTGTTTAATATTACTGATAATGTATACTGGGTCTAGCCATTATAAATTATTTATAACAAACATATTTTTTATTGAAGAATTTGGATGTGTTAATAGATATTAATATCTAAGGATCTTCGGTGAATTCCCCGTGAAGTTCAAACAGATAGATATAATTCTAAAATGTCTAAATAATATGGAATACAAGTTTAACGCCGCACATTCCATTTGTTTATTAAACTGAAAGCATTGATGGTATCGTCTACGCGTCACAAATCAAACTGCAATTTGTTACAAATACGTATAGTAACATTAGAGAATCCTATTATGTAAACCTAATATACGATGATAAACGTAAATGATATCAAATTTCAAACGTATTAGATCCCAGTGGAACGATTTAATCTTGTCTACGTTGTCTTTTACCAATGTAACGCACTCACAAAAGATTGAGATTTCACGAATTGGATTTGTGGTGGTTCTCCATCCGATTGTCACGTTCACATTGTAGAATGAATTTCCTTTCTTCCTTCCTGAATTTCACTTTATGCAACATAGCAGAGATTCTTGAAAACAGCTTTTA
>LGAG01000427.1:139263-169989 GCA_001278395.1 Lerema accius | reverse complement strand
GTTGCGGGCAACAGCTCGTAATTTAAGAAAGTTCATGCTTTTTTAACTTTAAAAAGTAACTCAACAGTTACTTAACTGTTCTGTTTTGTATATTATCCAACTGATTTCCGTATCCTTTTCGTATTGCAGTTGTGTTGTTTAAAGCTCAAATATCATTTTTGCGGAAATAATAATAAAAAAATCTCATCCCAGGACAAACGTACTCGTACATTGTACCTACCTACCGTTAAAAAAATATTCTTCATTCCGTCAAATAGAAAAGAAAACCATAAATAATTCAATTTAATAACAGATATGTGATACATAAAATTAATTTCCATCTCACGTTGTAAACACTCAAACTGAAAATAGCAATGCGTACAAAACGTAGACATCACAAAAAATAATGATCCGTAAGCGGTAAGCGAACGACGTAAAATTTGATTGCTGAAAACAATAAATTTTATCGACTTAACCTGTAAGATCATGAAAATGTAAAAGGGTCTTTGTGACCCAGCCTGGGCGAGGGGCGAGCGGTTGTGAATGCGACTGAAGTTGACTGAACGTAGCTCAGTCGAGTAGTCGCTGCTGACGTGAACGGACGTCTTCGGCGTTACAGTTTCACGTCACGTTACGTGTTACGTGCAGCTTTAGTTCTAACGATTCTCGTTTAGTTAATCAGTGTGGGTGAAGTGATTAAAAGTTTCTCCAATGTGAGAAATAAAGTCTGTGAAATGTGATAAGACTGCGTGGATGTAAATTAAATTGAAGAGGATGTATGTCTTATTGGCTGTTCTCAGCGTTCTTATTAAAGGTATTTTATTCATAACTAAATTACTCGTGAATGTTTAATATTCATGAACATACAGATTCGATTCCTATCAAAGATATTAGATATAGGAAAATTTCCTATCATGTAATTATTGTATCGTATCGTTTGTTATTTTAGTCCATTGACGCAATTTGAATAATCTTAAATAATTTCTACTGAAGTAACAATGAATAATCTGAATCTTTAAATAGGTTATGGTTCTAATTTACCCGTTGAACAAAAGATCGTAATACGTAATTTAAGTTATAAATTCGAACGTAGTGCCACAAAAGCTAGTATTTGAACGTATTTTCTAACATCAAAATAAAATGAATAAGTGTTTAATAATATGGAGAAATTTCAAAAATAACAATGTATCATGCATCACGATAAAAAAATATATTTCAACCTGGCTACAACTACAATATACTACCGCTGTGATTAGAGAACATTAATCAAACTCGAACAAAACAACACTATTTATGGTCGAGTACCTACAGACGTATTGGTTTTCTTAAAGAGAGAAGCAAAACCTTAATTATTGGAAGAAATGCTGTCTCAATAACGTTACCAAGGTACAGAATTGAAAACACGTTTAGACTACAATAGGAATGGCAAAACCAAGAGTAAAACCATAATTATATTTATTCGAAATATTTAGGGATATGTCGTCATTGCGAGTGAAAGATATACCATTATTATTAGCATTGAGAACGTGAATTTGAAATAGTGTTATATACGGTATCTTGACACCTATCCTAGAATTCATAAGAATTTATTGTATGGATTTAAATAGATGGTATTGTATTTCAGAGCATAAATATAGTAAGGGTAGCATGAAATATAAATAGAGTAATGATCTTTTCCACGCAATCTAAGCTTTACAAATAAGTAATCAGACATAAAGTTGAGTTGTATATCTAATGAAAAAAAAACTGTAATGCTGAAAATGTGTCCGAGTCAATCTCTATAATATGTAAACAGCTTATTGATGTGGTTTTTGTGAACTAGGGTTCTTGTATTCAATTTTTAAAAGAATTTTGGTCCATTGTATCAGATTTAATTCGGAGCATTGTTCGTTTTAATTACAGTATCTGCTATACTGAGCGCTTATATTAATTGGCATGTTACGTCATGCATACTTATATGTATTTCATTTTTAGCACCTAAAAGAATAATTATTTTAGTTATGCTATGATTCCTTTACTGAACTTTATAAATTACGTATTAAATTTCTTAACACTTATTACAGGCACTCAGAATATTCCGAATACTTCAAGTAAAAGCAAAAGTCCAAAAATAAGTCATTTACAATATTGATGGAGTAACAAAAGAATAGCAGAAAGAAAGGGCACCTAATAACTTATTCGTTTAATAAAAAAAATCCAGTATGGCATTACAATAAGACAATCAGTTTACGAGAGATTAAATGCTGAGATTAATATGATAACCGATTCGTTGGATTATTAATGAACTACACGGATTATTTGGATAATCCATCAAACTTAATATCGGTCTAGCATAATCTGTTTTTGTTATGTTAGAATATCTAAGTAAGAAGGGATGGCATCATCTACTTGTTTAATATTTTCCAAAAACTACTTGAAATGTATAGGTACACTATATCCAAAACTACTTGAGATGTATACGCTATATCCAAAAACTACTTGAGATGTATACACGATAAACTTGATTGTATTATGGCATCCTACTAATATTATAAATGTGAAAGTTTGTAATGATGTTTGGATGTTTGGATGTTTGGATGTTTGGATGTTTGGATGTTTGGATATTTGGATGTTTGGATGTTTGTCCCTCCTTCACGGTCTAACCGCTGGACGGATTAAGCTGAAACTTGGTACACAGATAGGTTGCATCCAGGAATAGGACATAGGATACATTTTATCCCGATTATAGGTTCCCTTGGGATAAAATCAATATTTTGTTTATCGACTTTTCCGCGGGCGGAGCCGCGGGCATCGTCTAGTAAGATTATATAATTATAGTAGTACCTGATTTCGTAATTTGTAGATAGATTAATTAGCCACTTCAAATATTCCGTATCAAGAGCTTGAAGTAGGTAATTGAGTTAATATAAATCTTTGTATCTGAAGTTTATTATTGAAAAAAAAAACATAATAATGTACTTGTTATATTATATTAATGATAGAAGTACATGTTGAAATAAAACATATAATTTTAAGTATGATTGAGGTGTGCGCTAAATAAATAATCTATTCTTTAATTAGAACAAGAGATTTTTGTGTCAGCTGCAGATTTAATATTGTTCATGAAATATATTCTATGACTTATACATAATCCCTACTAATATTATAAGTGCGAAAGTAACTTTGTCTGTCTGTCTGCTACGCTTTCACGCTTTAACCACTGAATCGATTTTGATGAAATTTGGTATGAAGATAGAATTGAACTTGCTAAAGGACATTAGGATACTTTATATCGACAAAGTCTCGCGATATTATTATAATCAAATTCCACGCGTGCGAAGCCACGGACCAAAAGCTAGTATAAAATATAAGTAAAACTCATAAATTGTTTAACATTTTTTCGGGCGTCTTTTTTGGGCTCATAACTTACTTAATATTCTCATTTAAAAGCTTAATTTTTCCCAAACTGAGAGCTAATTCAAATAGTTTTAGGAAATCCTTAATATTTTTATCAACCAACGATGCCCCACACGATAGGGTCCCCGGAAGTAAAATTCATAATAGCCGTAAGAGTAACTATCTGAAAAAAGTTTTTGCAAAGATTTTTTTTTAGTATTGTTTATGTTTAATCGACGTCATAAATATAATTCTTATGCTAAATTATAGCTGTCTAGTACCACGTGTCTGAGCTAACTTGACGGTGAACATGGCTAAAAAATAAAAGTTCTATTTTTAAAAGAAACTGACATTATTAATGTCAATTTGCACTAAGCGCTCTGCTGCTTAGCTTTTTTGTTGCCTTCCTTCGCTCGCTCATTTGTTTCAAATGAGATAGTATTATCTCACATTAGACTTAATAATCGATTCTGAACTGATTGCCACCCAGTCTCTTGTTCAAGTCATTAGTTCTAGTTGGAGTTTCGTACCCTTTTCACCGAAACGTAGTTAACTGTTCACTCACTCATAGATTTGGCTCAGAGGAATATTAAACTCCTGAACTTTCTGTATAAATTGTTTTATTATTAGCACGTTATCTACATCTTAAAATAATCTAAAAATAACTTCGGCTGTAAAGTTTTCACTCGGTATTGTATTATGAATCAGACAATAATATGTTTTTATACTGTTACTTGTTTATACATTGCGATTTACGAGATTAACTTTGGGCGCCTCATAATAATCATGTATAATTTGTGAGGTTAATTTTTATCAAGCGTACGTATGTATGTCCATTTTTCTGTCACGCTCTACAGCCCAAACGGCTTGACAGATTGCAACAAGTTATCGTTGCACGTCTTCATGTTAGAAGTGACATAGCCTATATAATGTATGACCTGAATAACTTAAAAGTAGAAATGCAAAGTTGACCCAAAATTATGACAGATTGTTGCAACGCATAAAAATTGCGGCTTAGGACGTAATTTTATTTTATTTTTTAGTTTTATACCATAATATTTTAGGCACTCTTGTTCAGATCCTTGTGTCCCTTTTCACAATTATTCGTATAAATGTTACAGAAAATATTTTCTCCTTTGGATAAACTTCAAAGTTAGGTAGAATTGGTAATACGATTTATATAGCTGGACATCACAAGCGTAGGTACCTACCATAGTTCTAAAGCTCACTTTGAAACTTCAAAGATTAAACTGTTGAAGTTTGTTACGTCTTAGCGAGTTGTAACGTCTCTGTTGCTTACTTTAAATGACTATTCAGTCCAGTCCATTCAGATCCCTAGGGGAATCACGAAGATAGAAATATTTGCCCAACAGATCTTCCTGTCATCACTCCAACAGTTTGAGCACAAACATTTATTATTCAGACATCTCATATATTAAAGTAGTTACCTTCTTTTCGTTCTTTGTTATGTTGGGTACGTCATTTGTTTATCTTTCTGACTTATTTATTGTAAACGACCAGTATAACGGAGAAATAAGAAACCAAAAATTAATAAGAGAGAGTTAAAAATTGGATTAAAAAAGTTTCTGGAAAGTTCTGGAAGGTTTTCTAAGATAAACTCCGCAGTAGAAGTTGGTCCTCATATTATTATTTTGTACACCAACTCCATCTTACTAATTATTTGTTCTAAGTCAGAATTACTAAAACAAAATACCTGACTGCTTGAAATTTTATTGGGGGTTGTCATTGCCGTACACAGACTTAAAAAATATAATAGAATTCGGAACAAATGAGCCTAGTAGAAAAAAACATAACGTACCTTATCAAATGATAACGTTTCCCGGTAAATTACTCGGCAGACTGTACTCTGTGACATACGTCAAATCGTAAGAAAAAAGAAAAGAAAAAACTTAATTTTTTTGTTCTGAAGACTCAGTCTATACATCTTTTGGTCTTAGTTGCTGTATTACAAAACATAATGCAATGTCACTCCTATAATAAATTCGAATTTTATATTATCGCACATACAGAAATCCAGAAAGCCGTTTGGACATTAGCCCTACAGAAAGAGACAGATAAATATACAGAACATGCTAAAGAAATGGACATGCAAACATACTGTCGAAAAACATTATCCGCCTTCTGATGCTGTCGGGAAAAAACTTCAACTGAGACTATAAATTATATTGTTACAAAATTCACGGAAAACTTTAAAACGTTTGCAGAATTTCTTCGTTATAAATTAAACATTTTTTGATATTTACAGAACCTCTGGGTAGTGATTTAAATATTTAAAAGGTTAATTTGTTATGTACCTACTCGACGGAATATAAGCAAGTACGATTACTATTTATCGTGAATTTAAAGAGATTCTATTGTAGGTACATACTTAGACTTCTGATTTCTAAGAAATGTTCCTAAGTTTGTAAGTGCTTATTATAATTCTCTCTAAATAATTCTTGTCCGGTACATAATAATATACATATTGAGTTCTAAAACACGACTCTGATTGTTTCGTTGTAATTTGCAAGTTTTTTTAAACTAAAAATTGCGTTATCACAAATGAATTATTGGGAAAATCTACTATGTCTACAAATGAAAATGTACGAAATCAGCTACTACTAAAAACAAAAAAGAAACTTAATAAAATTATATTATGTCTTCTTTATCCTTTCATTTTGTAATTGCCCTTCTAAACTGTAAAAGTTTTATAATCATTTTATATTTGCTCACAGAATATTCGTCAACCTTAAATAGTTCAAAGGCTTGTTACGTTTGTAATGTAAGCATGATGGAAAAAATATTGTTATTAATCCTTTGATTTTGTTTCAGAATCATTGCTACTAAGAATAGTTCGAGTTTCGGTGCCGTCATACCGAGTGAGGGGACAGGCGGCGCAACTGGATTGTGACTACGAACTGGGGAACGACACATTGTACTCAGTGAAATGGTACAGAGACAACGAAGAATTTTACCGATATATGCCAAAATATGACCCCCCGAAACATGCTTATAAGTTGGAGGGAGTTAAAGTAGATGTAAGTACACTGTAGGTTTTATACTAAAGATATTATTTAATAATGATTTCCTATTATAAATGTACTCGTCTTGGAGTATAAGTAGCTAAATTTAAATATTAGATCGTCGCCAATTTTTTCGTAAAGCCAGGAAAATCATTTCCTGTCTTTTAGACAAAACCATATTCAGAATGTCGTATCCTTGAAGTACCTACGTAAAAACGTGTGTTCCAATCTTATTTCGTTTATATTTTACTAAATCCACATAGCCCTATTGTTCTACAAACAACAAGTCGATTTTGTAAAGCTTGTTCAATAAAGTACGGTTGGAAAATATTGGCAAAAGATCGGAAAAGGAAATGAGCCACGGCACAAACAATGTACGCGAAGCGTCCCATTTTCAAGTGCTGGTTGACAAACATGAAACAACGCACTCTCGTTCTGAAAATCTATTGAACGCACTTAGGTAATAATTAATAGGAAAACCCAGAGGTCTTATTTGCCCCTATGCCATGGATAATAGTACACAAATGTGATATTGTGACAGACCTCGAGTAGGACTATAGGGGGCTCAATGTTAGTTGAATAGTAGGTCCGGCTAGTATATTTATTTGTTGTATAGGTGTTAGTAGTAATAGATAAAGTGACCGAGGAAGCTAGTACAAATAGTGCAAGTTAGTTCTATTAAGAAACTTTAGTAGTCCATTTAAAATATGATTTGAGTTAACGCTACATCCAGTACCCGCTTTATTCAAGCGTACTACTCTCCAACAACATCAACTCTCAAAAAGTGTGTTCTGAGAAATATTAGTACAAGATTGGAAAAGGAATCGCCGCCGTATGAACACCTGCAACTTTTCGGTTTGTTACGAAATAAACTGCATTGCTCTGCTTTAGTTTTATCAAATACTCAATGCACAGAATAAACAATTAGTTTTTTAGTAAGAGTTTATGACTTACAGTGTATATCTTTCTTTTCCTCTTCGTCTTATGGATCGGAATATAGGATAATAGACTATTTTACGTTATCAAATTATTAATAGCGTAAAAGTAAACAAGATGTAAAAATCTATCCTCCTGAAAAAACCTTAGTTTTTGTTTCTTATGGTAATAACAGTACCTACTGTTCTCAGGAAAATTAATACTTTTTCTCCCGAAAACCTCGATGAATCTAGATCTAGGTAATTTCCATAATAGAAATTTAGATGAGACTTAGAATTTTAAATATTTTGGGAAATTAAATAACAAATACTTTTTTAAAAGCCGTAGAAGTATTTTAAATCTAGATAGGTTTCTTTCTTGATAACATTCTCGTTTTCATAACACTGAACTAGTAACCTTTCTTTATGATGGCGTAATAACCTGACTATGTAATTAGTTTATGAAAATAGAAGTACCTAAATGAACGTTTCATTAGACATAGGTTTACTTTCATACTTCTAAAATAATATGATGAAACATAAATTACTCATTATAAGGTAATTGAAAACTTTTTCTAGCAAGATTACGAATTCGTAATTATGAGTACATAAAATAAGTCTGACAAATAAAAAAAATTAAAAGAAAAAATACTTATTGATTTTCCTCATGGCATATTTAGTGTAATTTTATTTAGCCACCTGAAAATAGTTCAAAATGTGTATATATCTTTCATAGTTTTTGATCAAGCTTCAAAAATGCCAACGTGGTAAAGATATAAAAAGTAAAAGCACCCACGTGTGATCTTAAATGTCTGAACCCAAATCTCATTCAATGGCTTCCTCTAAAATTCTATTATCGTTATATTTCGGTCTGTTATGTTTCATTATGTCCCAGAAATCCACATTATTGTTCGTTTTATGAAAACGGTTACCACTGTTAACCAAGCCAATGTTATTTTATCATTTAGATGATATCGTCACCTAAACATAGAGGCCAAAAATCAAGGGAATTCACATTATTATGATAACACAAAAACATATTTTATTCAAATTTTCCTAAAAAATAATATAAAACCTAATAGAAATGTAAGTAATTGAGTTTTATCTATTATTTAGTACCTATATTATGTTACGTAACAAAGGGAATGATTTAGTTTGTTGTGACCCTGTGTGTGGAGCAGAGACTCCCCTATCCAACTGTGATTGATGAAAAATTTGACCTCGATCTGTAATTCTTTGAGAAGTTCGATTTATAAATAAACTTAGATCAGAAAACGTAAAAAACGGTCTTATTATTATTATGTTGAAGAACTCTGCGGTACCTATTTTATTGTACTCCTACACTATTGTATTTTATTCTCCTCCAAATTCACAATGTTTTCAAAGTCGTTTTCATGAATAGGTACTTTTTGAAATTACGGGTAAAAGCTTTGTTCGAGATTTAATCCTAACAAGGGTACATAACAATATTAAAGAGAGCATATCAATTAAATGGACAGTCCTCGATTCAGGGATATTATATCTTTTGTACCAATACCACTGTAATGTATAAAGTTATTGACGTCTGATGTCCCTAAAGCAAAGTAAGCAAATAAATGAAATATTACTTCGCTTTTCATCAAATGATATTTACGAATAAAGACCAATGAAATTATAACGAGGAGCAAATTCACAATATATTTCTACTTAATATTTTACTTTAGCCCTCGTACACTCGAATTAATTAAAATGAATCCGTGATTGCTAGTGCTTTATAATGAGGTAACTGAAAATTAAAATTGTTTGATGTAGCAGAAAATACATGTTTTACCACTCAAATTGCCTTTACAACAAGCTTAAATTGTCTTTTTGTGTCATTATCTATTTATACTAAAATAATCCAATTCTTCTTTCTATTTATAAGGTGTTATATTATGCTAAAAAGTTAAATATTATTAAAATGGTTTCAGTCTACGATTACGTACCTACCTCGTAATACGCGAGTCACATTACTATTTATACTACATTACGATGTAAATATAAGGGAAAAAGTTAATTTTTATTACATTTAAGTATAAAAATATTTCTTCGCTTATTTTACTATAATCCAATGTATTTGCTTTCAAAAAATAAACGACAAATCTTTAGAAAAGTACAAAGTATTATATAATAGGTATGAGCGATAAAAAGAATCGGGACTCAATCAAACTCACGGCAATAAAATAAATCGAATGCTTATTCAATATCGATTTACTTGAGATTGGTAATCAGAAAAGTATCATTCTTGACACATTGCATTGTAGACTACAACAAAAAGCAGTTTCTTTTAAATTTTAAATCATCTCTCCTCATCCTAATCTCTACACAACCTTTACTTTATTTTTATTATTAGGTAGGTAGTCGCTAAGTCAGGGTTATTACGTTGTCTGTCGTAAATGCTTATGTTTAAAAGTATATTGTAGAAAACACCGCCATACATTTTAGCAAGATTAAGATACGACAAGTCTATAACAGCCCTTGTTGACAAGTGACATAGGTATCAAGAGTCGTTAAAAGTATGTCACACATACCATTGCTTCGACCGAAAATTGTTGTCATTAGCCCTTGGAACGCTAAATATTTCAGCAAATCAATTAATGAGGAACAGTATTTATAACCGATAAATAAAAGCACCGTGCTACAACGACGAAAATTCCTATGAAATACCTACAGACACTTTAAATTGAAACCCAATATTCTGTAAGATGTTCTTTGAGAGTTCTATTAAGCAAGCTACGTCACTATTTCTGTGTGTGCTTATTTAAATTACCTTATACGTACTTGGTTTTCCTTTGTACAGTTACATAAATCTGACGACAGAAGAGTGACGTTGCATCCGGTGACGTTGAAGTCGTCAGGGCTCTACCGGTGTGAGGTGTCTGCAGAAGCACCAAGCTTTGCTTCATCTGCCGGTGAAGGAAAGATGGAGGTTATATGTATGTATTCATTTGCACAATATTAACATAAATATTTTTAATCACATATAATCGCATGAAACGTAACAAGTCATAAAGTCACCTCAAATTCAAAGCTGCATCACTCTCTCATTCACGACGGTGATTACTTACTATCAAACAGCCCGATAGTTTTCGTTATCAACTGTCTAGGCTATAGAGAAATTAATTGTAAAAGACGTCTAGAGTGGCCACAGACTTTGTCCCTAGTAAACTACTAGCAGTAGGAGTAGTAGGTAGTACTCTGATGACAGAACTTAGCATGGGGTGTATTTTGCCTAACATTTTGATAAAATGATTTTACTTTGTTGTGTTTGTGTAAACATAGAATTACGCTTTTAAAGTTAAACTATTTGGGCTGCCTGAAATGTGTCAAATAGTTCAAACCAACGAATTCAGTTTCGTGGCAGAAATAGCGGGTCAAGAGATTCGAGGCTTCTCGATTTGCGAACCAAAAATTCATTTCCCGTTGTCAAGGAAATGTTAGGTACAGTGCAGCTTCAATTCATTTCGTTTTAGGTCAAAAAGTAACTATTATTTTCAGATAAATTTAAGAGTGTTAATGTATGATTATAAAAAAAAAGTTTTTGAAGAAATAAAAACAATAAATAATACCTTGCTTACAAATAAACAAGGAGCACATGCTAATGATTCTATTTTTACTTTATAAAGCGCCTTGCACGTATTTCTGAAGTAGAAGGGAACTGGAAATTACCATGATAGACAGATTGATTTGTATGTATTACATTTTTTCTAGATTTACCAAGAGAAGGACCAAGAATTACAGGGAATGAACAAGAAAATAGACGAGGGGACTCACTATTTTTAAACTGCACTTCAGGTCGGTCGTACCCTGCAGCGGTACTCAGTTGGGATATTGATGGAGAGAAGGTAATTAAAATTTAATTGAAAATACATTTCAGGTAAACAATTATGAAAATAAGAACGTCGTTTGTTTTGGTCAATGTTATATTATTATCTACAGATATAAAAAATTGTGAGTCGGATAAATTAAAGGGTATTAAAAAGTTATGCACCTTACTATTGCTAGTATTAAAACAAATTTATTTTGATGTACAAAATAACATAGAAGTTTTAAAAGCTTTTTGTACAGAAATTGAAAAAAATATTTTGTGACTGAGAAACATTTTAGAATTGCTTCAGAAAAGTTCACGTATTATCATTGAACGTTTATCCATACTAAAACTCCGTAAAACAGTCGAAAAAGTTTTGATACGCTTGCAAACTCGAACTCCTGCGAGTACTTACAGCAAATTCTACAGGATTGGTCAGGATATCTGCACGAAAATACGAAAAGGGTCCAGTGAAATGTTTTCAAAGAGCTACTGTAAATGCATGTGTTGACCTAGTTGTTTCTGAACTCGGTACTACGGTTAGACGATGTACGTACTGTAAAAATTATTATGATGATTATTAAATTATGCGAGTTTTGGTATGCCAGCTATAAAATTTCCATTCTTATAATATTAGCATACCGTGGACTATAATTATAATTGTATTTACTCGCGACGGAACGAAGATGGTATGTATGCATTTAGGGTGAGCGGTTATTTGTTTTGTTTTACAAGTTATATGTGAGTCATCAGCATTACACAAATACTTGCTTCATTTATTGTGTAATAAATTGAGAGTAACTAAACATCGTTAAAAGTAATATCTACATGGGTTTTGTATTTAATGTAGTTGTATTTTTTCAAAAAACATTGATGATCTGGCACGACTTCATTCGATTTTCTCTATGAATCAGTTTACGAGTCGGATGTACGGGTAAATTTTGTTTGTGTGTGCAAATTTTCACGCCATTTGTTATCCCAAACACGTATTCAAACTCCGAATATTTTCTGCGATACAAAAAATATACAAGTCAGGGGTTATGAAACAAATTCAATGGAAATAAATTACGCAAAAATATAAAACATTAATCTCGTGAGGCTTCTTATCTAACGTGCAAAAAATGTACAGTAAAAACTTCAAAATCCCAACGCAGCTGCCCTAATTGAAGGAGTCTCTTGGAGTAAAAACTTTTAAAAAGTTATAAATGCTCTACTGATGAACAATCTGTTAGTAGCCGTAATTCCTCTGCGCCCCTATTATAATTTTGTTCCCTCGATATTTGTTCAAATTATGCTTCAATGCGTTTGTTTCGTGGAAAATGAGACCCTTTGATTTTGCTGAGACAAAATATTGTTATTAGGTACTAGGTATTTCATCCCGTTTCCATTACATTAAAATATTACCTTGTATATTTATTATAGTTAAGAATTCGAAATGCTAAGTTTGTTATGAATTTAAGCGATGAACTGTTTACAAACTTTGGTACTACGTACCTAAATATCCAAGTTAAGCCTCAAATAGGACCACAAATTTCTCTAATATTTCTTGTTGGTTCCCTTATCGCTACTTCGTTGGAGAGGTCAGCGGTAAACCCAAATATCGAACGATTTCAAACTATCCGAAAGTCTAAACTCGTAAAAACTACCGGAGTATTTTTACTTAATATCGAACGTTTGGGTTAGGAGTTGATAAACATCTATTGTACCTACTTTCCTTTTTATAGAAGAAGCAAACGTGCTCATCGTTCATGTAAAGCTATATTATAAGACCGTTTATATCTAAAAGAAAGATTTGTTTTACGATTAAAGCAAATACTTTGGTGTCGTACACTAACATAATTGAATTTTATGTTAGTGTTGGAGTCTTTGTAATTTTATAATATGAAGTTAATTGTTGAGTAAAATTTTACTATTATCAGACTTCTGACTCATCCATTGCCAGTTTATTATTAAACAGTGTTCGTAAGATGACAAACATATGACGACATGACCAATAGCTAGAGCTGTCGAAAACAAACTCAGCAGTTCTTTCATACAAAGAAGTTGATTCTACATTTAACTAAATTATAAAAACATTCTTCCTAGGTCACAGAACCATCGCTTCTAGTGGAATATCCACCAATCCAGTACGCGCACGGGTTAGTTTCTACAGCGCTGGGTCTCCGGGTGCCCACAGGCCGGACCATGCAAGTTCGGTGTACAGCGCGAGTGGCGCCCTCATGGCGGGAAGGTAGAGAGGCTGTTGTTGGCAACAGTCAGCTGTCTGACAGCAAGGAAGCTATGTTATTAGGTAAGTCAACATATTAATAAAATACTCTAAAGCATCGCAGTAATTAAGCCGCAGTTACTTATACGTAAGCATTACACAGACGCAGTTATTTTCTAAGCGTTTGCCGTGAAGATTCGAAGACAATGCAATCGATATGTCTCTGTTTAGATGGCAAATAATAATTAACGTAAGGTTGATAAGGATGCATCTAATGTAGCGCGGGAAACTTTTTTTATTGTTATTAATGTTACATAGCTATGGTATAAAATATCGTCGGCCGTAACGATCAATGTATGTCAGATAGCAGTCAATTTAAAAGAGGGCTTGGAGATTTTAACTAATAATCCTACATCATTTATATAGCAAAACTAAGTCAAAAACACTTGAAATGAAATATTTTAAATATAGCTATAATATAAATTACAAATTTTTACTACCAAAATCAATTGCTGATTGAATTCTACTAGGTATATCAGAAAAAAAGTAATAATTTCGAATGATTGTAATTAGTATTGCATGCTATTCATGTTCTCCAAATGTCACATGTGATGTGAGTAATGTAATTCTGAGGATACATTACGGAGGCCAGATGCTATATAGATCTTGGCAGCGGAATAAACGTAAAATAATACAATAACCGTGCGTGTTTCAGAAGTACTCGTAACACCTGCTGTGTCCTCTGCGAAATAACTTTTGCGATTAGTTCTAGATGGTTTGTTAGCTAGCAAACGATCAGAAAATATTTTCTTATTTCTAGTCTATAAATGTCACATTTTATTTGTGAAACTTATTTGGCAGGTAATTGAAAATGTTTAAAATTTTGTAAGATTTACTCATGATGCATCGAAAAGAAGTTATAAATAGGTGCCTAAATGAAAAATTGTTTAGACGTGTTTACATCTCATGACGTTCTTTATAATATTATCACCTTGTTAATAGTATTCAAAGTTATACAATATACATACAAAATACAGGAGAGACATTTATATGGTCTAACTCTGTATTTCTAATGTAGCATTGCTGTGGTTCGTCTTACTAACCACAATCTCATCGTACAATTCTCGAATCAACGCACATATTATCTGTTATTTCGTCATTAAAACACTAAAACTTCAGGTACGAGTATTATGAAAAAAGGGACTTAATACAAAAAGGTTCCAAAAGTGTTTAATTAAAGATAGATATTCTCTAGATTCCCAATTTACTTAACTCTTGACTCTTAGCTTAAATGGAATTTATAATTTTATTCAAAGAATACATTAACCCAAGCGTTTCAATGATTAATTTATCTGTCGGTTCATTAAGGGACAGAAAGTAACATTTTTTAAAATAAGTATTTACTAACGTGAGTGTGACTAGGTAGTAATACTAATAAAACCGGGTAACTCAGATCCGGGAGACGGCATCGATCGCAGTAAGTTGCCAAAACGTGATCGCATCAGGCAGCTCTGCAGTATTATCACTACAATCCATTAGAGTAACATTCAACAGCAATAGTTTATTTCCGTAACTAAAATTCCGTAACGACAATAAAATATACACTACCACGTTGCAACTGTATGAACTACCGGCGTTATGAGTCTGGAAATACTTGAGGTTTTAATCCATTAGGAACTCCACATATAAGAAGAGACAGAGAATAACATCCAGGATTACTAAAAATACTAAACATAAAGAGCCACCAGATGAGAAGTCATCTTCGCGAATCGCGAATATACCTACATCTTTTTTGTAATACCTACACATCAATAATGTGTTATCAGCAGAGAACTAATATTTAGGTATAACAAAAAAGTAGCGGGTTAAAATTTTTGACAGACTAACGAGAACGTGATAGGAACAGTATTAATAATCTAGAATATGATATAACATAAGTAACTACCTTCTATATTATGTAAGTAACCAAAGTCTACTATTTAAAACTTTTTTGTTTTGGCGAAGGAATCCGTTACCTGCTTGCAAAGAATTTTAGTAAAAACTATAACAAATAGTTGGCCTAACAAGTTAACGAGTAATTTAGCAATTAATGGAACCTTACATAGTGCGTGGCCTGACACACACTTGACAGAATTATAAATTAGATAATTATACAATTAGCAAAGATTCCTTCGCAACTTTTAGATTTAATAAGAACAAGTTTGTGTTTTCTCCAGTAACGTTCATACTTTTCTGGTGTAAGAACAAGTTTAGCAGTAATGTGAGGAAACTTTTATTAATGATCAGTTAGCTTTGTGTGACCTTATGCAATTGCGATGGTGCTACAACAATGGCCTGAAAGCCTTTGTACCTCCATATTCCGAAAACACCTCAAAGCATACCTAGACAAACAAAGAATAAAGGAACAAAGCAGCAGTGTTAGAATTATTTCACAAACAACTTATAATACTAAACCCTTTAATTCAACCCAAGCACCTTAAATCAAGTTAATTTTAATTTGTTAATTTTGAGATAATACTCCAAAAAGCTTTACTATTTATACGCTTTAACATGATAAGTTCATAGTGTAATCATTTTCTCTACAGTAATGACTTCAACAATTATTGTTTTTAGTTTCCAAGAAGTCTTTCCACTAACTCGAATTATAACAAAGCTTATTTGTTTCAGTGACGAGTTCAGGCGAGGCGTCTACAATAAGTGTAATGCTGTTAATAGTTTCGCTCATCCAACTTCTCAGTTCCTTAATGAAATCAGAAACGTGATAAATTATCTCAAGTCTTTTAACGTGCGATGCGACTCTATTCAGGACAATTGTTAGTACCTTTAGACATGACAGAGGAGTTATTGTTTTAAATTTGTAATTTTTAGATAAGAAAATTGCAGCTGAAAAGCTAGTGCTCATTCGAACGTTTTAACTGTTCTGGTAAGCAACCGATACATATCTAAATAAGCTATTTTTTCCATAATGTCAATTGAAATTCGACTTGATTTTAGCCTATCAATATAATGAATTTCCTTGTTCAATAAGCTTTTTAAGTTATTGTGAGATGTAAATACCTACCAGTGTTTAGAAGCGCCTTCTTAGATAATAGTATAAATAATGTAAATAAAATAAATGAATTGTCTGACTTAATTTTGGTTTACTGTCAATAACGCATAGAATTAAAATAAAACGTGTACGTATAAAAGTTATTGAAAATGTTATTCATTGTGTAATTTTCAGAATGTTTTATTATTTTATTAAATTTGGTAAACTCTTGGGGCTATTACTTGATAATGCTGTTTTCTACTTATATCTACTATCTTTTTCTAACTGTGTCACTATTCCTAAAAATTATATAAACTACTAACGAGCTCAAAACAAGAGAGGTATTCTGTTCCTTCTTGGCTATATGATTGCAACAGAGCTATAAACACGATGTGTCTGAAAACTAAACTAAGTAACTTTACGCTTGCATACTCTTAACAAGTTTCCATCTTAACTTCGCTAAGCATACACCCTTCTAAATTCTCTTCGTGTACAAGTTTTAAGTACTTAGGTAATGACCTGCTCCCTTGACATTTAAGCATCTGAATTTCAAACAAAGGTTTTGAGATCATTATTCACTCTCCAAACCGGGCCATTGTTGTAAACGCCGAAAAAGCACTTCTCAAATATGTCTAAACATGAAATCATTAAACATAAACTCCATTTTCTCTTTCTCGAATTTTCATTATACATAACAGGATAGAACAGAATTGCTATTGTCGTTGAAATGTATTTTGTAGACTGAATTATGCCAATTTGATTTGGTTCAAGTAAAAATGATTTATTACAATGTTATTTTCTTTTAAGTCTGCAAAACGCCCGAATCGTAACGTCGATCTCTGATTACGCAAGTATTTTATTTATGAAATGTGGCATTGTCAAGGCGGAAAATTATTATTCTAATGCCTTAGTAAGTCACGATAAGTTAAACGCATTACTAGTGAATTCATTATGCCGGTAAACAGTTATGAATTTTTGTCTTCATTATTGATTTCAACGATTAGGTACATGGTACCTATATATTTATGGATACATTTTGATTTATGAATTAAATGAAACCATTGTAGATTTTACTATCATTTCAGTAAGCTTGACGACAATATTATGATTCAGTCCCATTTATAATTGCCGTCCTCCCCTTTCCAGTATGATCGTAATCCTGATAAATATTTAGATAGTATCCAGTCTAATAAATCGATGTCTTCGTGAATGGTAAGTAATTCCAGGTATAAAGGGGCATGATTGAGGTGGATACTAGATAATTTGCTGAGTTAATCTATGTAATTAAAAAAGTACAGACCTACATCGGAAAGGGATTATGTTACTGAAAATATTTCCATTAAACACAATTGTATTTTTTACACATAAATACGATAATACTCGTAAGTCAATGCTTGAAAGCAATCTCTTCTGATAGTAAGGGGCAATGTCTTTAATGGTAATGCCTAAAAAGTTTAAAATTATAATTTAATTAGAAGCCTATTCACTCCTAACTTGAAAACACCCATATTATAATCTAACGTAAATACCCACGCGGGCAATTTATTCCAATCCTTCGCGGTAGGCATGATAAATGCCGCAGCAAAGCGCGACGTCCGTACCGAGGGAATATCTACAACGAAAGGATGAATTCCCGTCTTTAACTAGAACATTCGATGTTAGAAAGCGTTGTGGTAATTAAGTCATGTAGTTTGAAATGTAAGCTAAGTTTTCTAAAAACAGTTTTCAGATCTTTAGTTTGATAAATTTTTAATCTTTACTCAATCATCACAGGTCATAGTCAACTTTTATTGGTGCATGCTAATTTAATACATACATATATACCTATGTAAGTTCTACATTATTGTTTACATTGGTCAAATTTACAACTTAGGTACCTACTGTGTTGGCTCTAAAATCTTCTGAACCAAAAAAAAACAATAAAACGATACCTTACAATTTAAAAGCAAATTAACTGGTGTTTGGAGTTTGTTCGAAACAAATTAGGTTCTAAATCAACAATTAAACAACTTTTATTAATATCGTATAGTATAATTACATTGTTTTCGCTTAATTAAGACTGGATTTTATATACAAAAAAGATAGGTATACCTACCTAAACTTGTTTAAATAGTATTATGTAACTCCTTTCGTTTATGTTACTGTGCTATTAATCCTAATTAACATTACTCTAGTTAAAGTTTTTGAATAAAGTAAGAGTAATTGAAAGGTAACTGAAGTCGCATTTTACTGCACTCACCATATGAAGTTGATTTTTCAATTCAAACTTCTGAAACGAACTTTCAAGGCCCGGTCATGATTATTCAATGTTCAGATTATTCCTGTTTTTGCAATAGCAGGCTGGAACCTGGCTGCGAGTACCTGGAGCTACTAAGTAATTTTTATTTAGTTGTTTGTGTACCTATGTATCTTTACGAAATGTAACTTGAATGCGGTATAGTAGGAAAGCAAACACAATATAATAATATGTTAAACAATACAGCATCGACCTATTAATGAATTTTAACATCAGTGTAGTAAACAGCTATAGTATAGTGGCTTGCATCTATCTTGAGCGATTGTGGTCTCAAAACAGATGGCAAACAATTTCTTGGAAGTTTCCATACTTCGTAGGGCACGTTAGGTCAGTCCCGGTTGTTATATGCTTAGGTAACAATCGTTAAGCCATATCAGAGGCGGCATTGGGCGGCATATTAATTTCCCACACTTCAGTTGGTACTAACCCCTTTGCCAATCCGCATTAAAGAAGACTTATACTATCGGAACATCGTCATACAAGCGAATAAAGTAACTCTTTTTCTCAAGCAAACCTCTTTTCCAGACGGATTAAATATGGCGGTAGTTTATCCGAGTCAAACTGTACAGAAATTACTTGTCAGTTGTTTCGGAGAAGGAAAGACATCGGCATCGTAAGTATTCCTAACATAGTTCACTAAGGTGTATGAAATTTTGAAATTATAGCCCTGACTTGCAGTGGGCGAGGATTTTCTTGTTTGTATTACTCCAAAAACGAAGAAATGTAACTGAAATGATAGTTTCTACTACGTGCGTCTCATTCGAACTCTAGATTTTGTTCATTTTTCAAGAGAGACAAAATGGGTTATGTTCTGTCGTTGAAGCGATAAATTAAGCAATACAATAAAATTTAATTAATTAATTAATTAAATATGTCAGTGCCTGTCACGCAAAACGCATTATACAGTTCTGAAGTTGCTTTTTTTATTTATATACGGCTGTTGTGATTTTTTTCAAGTACCTATTTAAATCCAAATCTAAATAAGTTGAAAATCTAGCAGACTTTATTAAACTTACAAAATGTTTGTAGGTTTATTGATATGCCATTAGAGTTATGCAAACTCAAAGCGTAACTACTTTAATTATTGCAATAGAACTTAATACGATGTTAGGAAAAAATTTCGTTTGGTGACACACATAAAATCTTCGTATTAGAACTTTAACCAATAATAAAGAGCTTTAAAGTTTTCGTTCCTAAAACTTCAGGTACAATTGAATACCAACAAAGAACATACCTAAACCGCTAACTGTAAATTCATTACTTACTTGTGGTTCAGTAGTATAAGTCTGAGACGTACCAGGATTAACTGATAACTTTTGCTTATCTTGAAAGTAACTTGGGCTGAAACCACAAGCTATTGAAATTACTAAACAATGTTATATTGTGTAACTTAATTTGAGTTAACATTTGAAGCTCTTACAGATTCCACGCTGTATATAACTTTCCAACTAAGGAGATAAGTCAAACTGCGGTCTAATAGTTGGGTAGGTAACTGTAGTGATTAAGTAAGTACGTTGGTACTTATACAATTAATATATTCTCCAATAGAAATTGAGACGTGGGTTTTCCAGCACTCTATAAACTATACACTAAACAAGCTTTCGATTTTTGAAGAGTGATAGCTATCTCTCACTGTGATATAACACCCCAATGAGTAAATGAGAAGAGGACGCTGTTTTCAAAAACATGCATGATTAATGCTAGCGAAGGTGACCACGGGCGATTGTGAAGAACAAAGATCTGATGGCCAACCTACTTTGAGTTTGGTTGAGTATTTTAAAATACAGTGAACAAAATATAAATGATTTTCACGTCCGAATTAACTCTCCCGGAACAAATATCCATTAAAGTAGAAATCAATGAGCGAGGCACTTTTAAAAGTAAGTATGCACAATATCCTAACATGTAGCAGAAATGTTCCTTCTTCGTACAAGCAAAACGGAGCTTTTGATAGGCACACTTGTTACTTGCCCGGCAGGCACAGTGTAACGTTGACTCGTGTTGACAGATTTTAGTACCAATAGAATCGACAAACTGGAGACAAATAGCACCATTTAGCCCGGTCCTAAGCTTTGTCAATGCAACTAGACGATAATGGCCTATTAGATGTTCCACCTTTAATAATGTTAATAACTGCAAACGAGTATCTAATGATATTCCACAGCTACAGACCTTGTACAATAAGGCAAAGCCAACAGTGAGCTTAGAAGTTATTAACCACTACCTACGAATACTTATTCCATTTGTAATGGTTCTTCAAAGAACCATTGTCAGAAGTCAACTTCAGATTCCAGAAAGATAGTGGGTAGCGATTCTGTAGTCTATTTTGTACCGCATTTATAGCATGCACCATGCTCGAGTTGCTTATTGATTATTTAGCAAACTGCAACAGGAATAAGAGCAAATAGTAACTTCATTATGGTTAGGATATTTGGACGTGAATACGTTGGGAGCAATCCTAAAAACCGAGTCATAAAAATCGAGGGCTAGAGTTTGAGATTATCTACATCCAAAATTAAATTATCCCACTGTCATTTAGAAGTAGGTATTTGCTTTCGAAAAAGGGCCTCTAGTACTGGTAAGTTTTATACAACGTGCATATAAAATCTTATAATAATTTATTAGACACATTAAAGAGAAAATAATAATGCAACTGAGCTACATAATTATCTGTCTTTTTTTTATTCTCCTAATAAAAAGTTTTGCCAAAAACAGCCAATGTTAAGTAGTAAAAGACAATGTAAGTAAACAGTGAATGCTCCTCTTAGAATTGGTAAAGAATCTGACAACATCTTAAAATGCTCGAATGTCTGGCATTTCTCCAATCAGTTCACAGTACTAAGCATTTTTGTAAAGAAAATGTCTCCGCATACAACTAAGCACTTTTCCAGTGTTTCTTTTTGTGTCTTATAATTTTTTTCTAGTTTATTTATTGTTTATTTTAAATTGAACAAACATTTATTTAAATACTACTGAAAAACACAGGTTTCTGAAAAACCAATCGCCACTAGAGCTTGTCATAATAATCAGCAAATAGAAAGTAGGATAACGCCAATAACTAAAGGTAACCTAAGTCATTTTTTTATATTAGTGTTGACTATAAAATACAAATAATATACTACGTCACACAAAAAAAATTCAAGATAATTATTTTTTATTCCATCAACATTGCAACATTTTCAACAACTTCCAATACTATGACTTCAAACAGATTATATTATGTCAGTTTCCATTACATTCTATGATTTCAATCTATGGAGTGGACTTCACAAAGGACTCGTACACAAGTACACGGGATTGCTTATAAAAGAACTAGAGATGGAGCTTTGGCGATTTGTTGGAGATGGCCACGATACAGTGTACTTTGTGGTCCTTTCAAAGCGGATTTACTCTTTTAACTCGAAGACTTTCAGATTAAAGAAACTCGGATGCATTCTTGGATTAGACGAACGCTAATAATAATACAGAGTTATAATACTAAGTTATTTTGAGGTTATATACAAGGCTTCAGGCCTGGTTCTACTTTCTAGGAATATTTCTACACAAGGAATATTTTAACATTTATTAATCTGAAAGGTACATAAAAGATCTCCAGCAGGGCCCAACTTGGTGTTAGCAGACAAACCCGGGACAGAAGTGAAGTTATCCAGAATCTAGGCCAATATGGATATCTATCTTTGAAGTCCTATCTAATATGACTGAAACTCAAATTAATAATTTAATTAAGAGTGTATGACTTATATGAAACTAAAAAAGGGCCCATTCAAAAAATACCCTAATATTCACTTCTTTGACATCATAGAAAAATTATTACGACGAGAACATCAATTTCTTTATTGATCCTAGAAACAAACAAATTGATCCTAAAAACAAATTGATCCTAAAAATAAACGGCGGATATTGCAAAGATTCGAAAACAAATCGCATAAACAGAAAATGTGTTAACCGCTTTGTTACAGGAACTGTGTCAATATAACGCAACACGCAAAGAAGCATTTACATAAAACAGCGGGTGCTACGAGATTCATCAGAATAATTAAACAACCAATTTTGTTTGATCTACTACACCTCCCTGTTCATGGCGAATGTTCAAGTAATAGTAGGATACAGGTAGGACTACATAAGGTCTCATTAAATTGGTCAGCATACGACACGTCATATTGTGAGTTAATAACCTGGGACACGCACAAGGGTGTAACTCATCCTCTACGTGTTAAATGCGTGAACAATGTGAAAATAATTTGAGTTTTATGTTCATAGTCTTACGACTGAAAAGTTTTAACGCGAACATCACCACCTACAAATTAACTTGTTCACCACCTACAAATTAACTTGTTCTTTACGTATCACGCCAATATAAAAACCCTGTAAAAACATGCTTAGTCAGCATGGTTTTCGTAATTTTTTTTTATATTTAACATTAAACAATACCAACTGTTTTTGCGTTATGATTTACGAGTAGCACAGTAGCACTAACTTTAAAGTTATTAAAGTATTGAGATATAAGGGCAAGAAATAAAGTAGGTAAGTAGTTCGTTAGTAAAAAGTTATAATAGCGTTTATAGCATACATTATCAAGTATTTTACAATAGCTATTGATCATGATTATAATAAACTTGAGTAACGTTAAATAGCTATTATAAGTTTGAGTGATCGACTTGAGAAACTCAAACTGAGTGGGTAATCCTGTTATTAACTTTAGTTCATACAAATATTTGTTCATAGAGATGAACGCTCATTTCAAAATTATTAAACATACAGCAAAAGCGATATTATTTTATTAATTTATTACAAACAAGAAACTTTTTTTTATACCTATTGATAAAACATAAATATGAACGGAAAGACTGATGTCCGGGAGCAGTCGTTGTATATATCGTTTGTTAATCCCATCATACACGATTAGCTTGAAACATACGGTTCAAATGACTGCTGGTGAAGCTGCCAGCACCGACTTATTGAAGCAGCCGAACTAAGTAAAACTTTATAAACAGGCAGAAGAACCACTAGATGGTCTCCTTATCTATACAACAACTAAATAAAATTAAATATATTTTTAAAATTTTTGTCTGTCTGTCTGTCTGTTTGATCGGGCTAATCTTTGGAACAGCAGGTCCGATTTTGACGGGACTTTCACTGGCGAATGTAATAATAAGTAACTTAGGCTAGTTTTTTTACTTTGATCTCGGCATAGGTTTACCGAAGCGAAGCGAGGGCGGGTCTACTAGTCAATAATACGAAAATAAATAAAAATTACGTTGTATTCATCGGTAAAAAAGAGAAGAAAGAAAGAACATAATGTCTCTCAAGCCTCTGGAATACGACAAGTCGTTTGACTCACTGAACACTTAATCGAGTGAGTTATCGCTAGCCAGGCTTCACTGAAAAACACCGGTTATAATATTAGTGGTTTCATACTAAATAGTATTGATAATATCTATCACCAAGGGGACTGGAGTAGTACCTATTATTCTATGCTGACTAATGATGTTATGATGATGACGTGAAGTAAAACTTTAAACAGCTTTAAGTATAAAATGATGTGTTCTAAAATCGTGTAAGAAAACGTTTTGAACAGCTATGACAGCAAGGGAAACATAAACTGTAAAGTAAGCGTACAAAAGCATTCTTCTTAGGTAATAATGCCGTGATGTAGGTAGGTACATGACAATATCATGATTTTTTGTTTGTTTAGTAACTTCTTCCAACATAACCGACTACAATAAACAATGTTAAAAAATCTTGAAGCTCGCCGAGTTCAACGTAATAGATGACATGGGCATAGGAAGAGAATTGCTTGCGCCCAGTGGCTCGTTAAAGAGCGGTTCGTGTGAAAAAAATGTCGTTCGTGTCGTATCTCCCCAGAACGGTGATCAATGGTCGGCGGTCACGCAGTTGGCGCACGCGAGCCCGCTCGTTCCTTGGCCGACCTTCTGACACTTCGTTCGCTAGATTACACAAATAAAAATACCAACCGAGCCTCTTCCTCGTTGACTAGAACGCCGTTTGCATTTCCGAACTGTAAATATGTCTGACAGTATAAAATGTGTAAGCTCCTAGCTTCCTTCTACCTTTATTATAATGTTATTATGGCTACGGTTTAAGACGTTAGTTTTTCAGTTACAGATATTCATTTCCTTCACTTGGACTCATTTTTATAACAACGTATAATTCTCCTAATTTTAGTATTGCCACGCTCCTGCAACTACTAATTAACTGACTTTAGCTGCATAGCTACCAGTACATAAAAAAATCACAGAGAATTCTTAAATATTATGTAGCACTAACGCAAAAAAAAATGCGACATTTAAAAACAAGTATAACCCTTAATCATAGAAATAAAACCTTCATGATTTTATCATTATAAAGATACCTAATAATCAACAATTGTAAACCTAATTCAGGCTAAGAACGATTTAATACAATAAAAATGCCTTCGTTACCAAAATGCTGTGGAACTTAATTATTTATTTCAGTAGCAACTCTACATTAAAAACTACATTAAAAAACTCTACATTAAAAAATAAGCTTACTGTTTTTTTTATTTCCTTTGTCAAGGCTAAAATGGCTCGATAAATTAATTGTAAAAGGTAAAAAGGATATCAAAAACAATCGAGCCGATAAAATATCCGTGCTTTATGTGAAAAAATAACTTTTATTTATAGATTTGTAAACGTTTGCAAAATTACTGGCTTCCTGCTGTTCGAAGCATGTGACATGGATTTAAAAAAGCAACATTTTTGTAATGAAATAAAAAATGTTACGCTCACATTTTCGTCTGACGATATTTTATTTTAAAAAGTACATTTTTTAGCTTTTTTCGTATAGAAAGGGTTGTGGTAATAGAGAAATCAAGATTAAATTTTACGTGAACTACAACTGTAGACTTTTGCAGATTATATTATATCCTTTGCTTTTATTAACGCTATTTTATTTTTTGGAGGTATAGCGGAGGTGGAGTTGAAGGTAAAATGAACATCTACTAAATTTTGTACATCTGATCCAGTTTAGTAACTCCCAGTAGTACCTAATAGTTTAAATCCAAATTATATCTATTCGCCATTGCTTTATCATTATTTCTCGATGTAGGTTAAACGGTTGCCAAAGTAGAAGAACAAGTCGTCAGCTTGTAAAAACTGATAAGGGAACAGTTTAGTGGCGAGGTGGAGAGATAGCGGCGGACCGGCTGCCAAATGGTCAGATAATCAGATTACCGCCCACTCGCGTTTTGTCACGCAATGTTGGCTTCGAGTTTAAAAGGACTAGGTACGTTTACTTAACTCGTTATTAGGTTCACCTCACCTACTAATTTAGTCACTGTGTCAACAGAGGTATGTTGACTTACCTTTTGTGGACAAGTAAACAAATGTAGGTAATATTTGATCAGTTAATTAAGGTCCATGTCAGATACGCTGGTTTTTTGTTCAAGCTCATTACTCGCTTGGTTATAGTCGTAATTTATGTGTTTTCGTCTCTCAGTCAGATTTATACTGTTGTAGCATATTTTATAGGTATAATTAGGTCTCTTGCTGTTAATACACATGAGAATTTTAAATCGAAATCGAACTTTATTTATCGATATGTAGATAAAAGATTTTTTTTCTCAAATCAAATAGAAGAGGTACCTACACATAATATCGTAATAATTCTCGTACGTTTGTGGTACATTTTAACTAACTCGTAATAGTTACAAAAAAGTCCAAGTAATTCCTTGTGCCCTAATTTGCAAGAAAACAAAACATTTGATATATAACATGTTTCAGCGAGTTTTTCGTAAACGTATAAATTACTGTTAGCAAGTCTGTCTGCCGTTACAAAGGCACTTTTTCTAGCTGTATATTAATGAAGTCTCGAGTACAATCCCAAGCGATATCTAAATAATTTATAGCTACACCAGGTGTCGCCTTGAAGACGAATATCTACCTAAGGAAGCAAGTAAAATTTACAAGTCCATAGGGATGGCTCTTTAGTCACGCCGAGCTTTGCAGAGTTATTTTCGATCATCTGTTTCAATGTAGGTCAGAAAATATGAATATTTTTTATAAGAATCCCCCGAGTCCTACTCTGAATCTTCTAATTGCCTAACTTTTGTTTTGGAGTACTCAGTGGGGTCTTGGTTGCTATTTATTTTTAACAATTTGAAATGAATTCTCAGTCTTTTAATAAGGAGAGTTAAAATTAAGTTTCGAATGGTAACCACAAACAAATAAATCGTAAATAAATAAAGGATGGACGGAAATTTTCGGACAGAATTTCATAATGACATCACACATACTAACTAGAAATTAAACAAAAACTTTGACTTGTAGTGAAAGTACCTAACCGACACTTCTTCGAATTCTGTGTAACGTAGCATAAATCAACAATAAGCAATTATTAATATGCAAATGAAAGGAGCAGACGCCTAACCAATCTACAGGGAAGGACCCCGGGTTAAAAGTGGGAAAAATAAAACAAAATTCATTTCAAAGAACCATCTGGAACGGGTAAAGGAAAAGGGTTGAATTGAACTATTGGTACTTGGAAATACGAAATTTGCCGGTCATAATAAGGGGGTAGGTTAAAAGTGAAATAACACAGGTTTCAATTTTAATTTATATTGTTTAAAGTCAACGTCCTATGAAGCTACGAGATAAAATTATATGGAATTGAACTGCATATTTAATTCATACGTATGGTTATCTTTGCATTTTTTCCAGAACAATAAATTACATGTTTATAACTAGCCTTAACCCATTGGTGGCATACACTACCGCACGGCTGTTAATAACCGAAGTAGTCAAGAGAACCCTACACCACGCTGATCAAGCATAGGCTTAGGTTAGTACATAGTATTTAGTACCTAAATGTAGTCAAAATTATTCCTGTCTACGATAACGCTATATTTCTTCGTAGGTAATTCTGCATGCTTACCTATAGGTATACTGACTAATTGATATGCGCATGGCTTACCCTTAACGATTTCGGAAAGTTAGACATTGCTCACAAAAGAGGCTTAGACGTGATGAGGCAGCAAAGTCACGTTGCTTTTACTTATCAACCTCGCATCGTCATCGTTTATCAAATTAAAAATGACAAAAATTTACATGTTAATTACTAATTAATTACAAATTAAACAGGGGTTGCTATAAAAGCAGCTAACGAAATGATATTTATTTACCATAACTATAATCCATTTAATAATGCTTAATTAACTATCTGCGTATGTATGTTTGTTTATTTACCGTTTGGTATTTTAATGATTTTGTAAAACATGTGTAGCTCACTGTGGATGGGTTCAAGCTCTGTCAAGGGCTTACCGAGAGGGGAACATAAGAGTTGTAAGTACCATTTTGTCAGACAAAAGCGCTGTATGTCTGTTGTCAAAGTTTGTCGTCCTTTTTTGTTACGTTTCTATCTGCGTGAACATGGCATAATTATGAGATACAGTATATGGAGAGATACAAAATAAAAGGCTTTCCGGTTTTACTGAGAAGGCATCAACTCATTAACGGCCCACTATTGAGTACAGATGTCTCCCCATATCGGAGAAGACCTAAAGCATACTGCCTATGCTGCTTCAGTGCGTATTGGCGGAGGGTTCGTGGCAACCCAGTTGTCGGAAATTTGCATGCCGCTCAAGGACCGCTAACATGGCTTAACCACTGCCTTCTATATATAACAACTAAAGGCTTAACGTGCCCTGCGAAACACAGAAACGCCTAAGATTTTTTCTTCCACCGATCACCTATTTACGTTCCGACCTCGCCCGCAGTTGCTTAACGTCGTTGATTACTTAGGATCGACGCAAGCCACTTTGCTATAAGATTTACATTGTTATGCAATATCTAGTGACATTGTGATACATTTGTCTGGAAAAATGTTGAGGTTATGATACCGTAGAATTTCACACCAGCGATGACAAATCAATTCGAACGTAAAGTGCATGAAATCATCTATGATTTCATTTATTGTACAAGAAGAATACCTATCACCTTAGAAAATAACCTTTGGGAAGTCACAATAAACAATAGTGTTACTATAAAATGCATATTTACGATAAAATCTGACTTTGGAATGACCACCTTGACCACCCCCTCCCAATGATATAGACATTATCACAAATAACAAAAAGCGATCTACCAGAGGCTTACACTAAATGGTAAGAAATAGGCCGATAGTACTAGGCGTGAACCGTTCTATTTTAATACTGCTGCTATCTTATCACCGAGTTCCGTCACTTCGTACCCTTGTTGCGTGTCTAGTGGACACCAAATTTGATAGGAGGGCTTTGCCGGTGTCGTATTTCAGATAAGCCCACTTAATATCCCGATATTCTGAAATAAACCTCCTATAAGAAATAGCGAAGGAAAGACGATCAGCTTAGGTTCGGTAATGAGGCAGCTAATTGTCTTACGAATTTATTTAAGTATATAAAAGTAGGGGATATTTCCAATTTGATATTGTTCTAATCTAAATGATAAAGTTAATTAGGTTAATCCATGAATACCAGAAGCTAACATGGTTGTCATTATAATAAATTATTCTAAATAAGCAACCACCCTTGCTACGCTTCGGCAAGACCTTGCTTTTCATTTATTTTAGGCCTTATTTAAATTTCAATTGGATTACTGTAGTATCCAAAAATAGGAGTACTGTAGATACAAGCTTAGAGTTAATTATTCTAAAGATACAAGTTATAGACGTCGATAAAAGTGTATATCAATAACAACGAAAACATTTTAAATAACTTCTTGGATGTTTTATCTTTGGTTTTCAACGTAAACACACGGAAATAAAATGTTAAAATAATGAATAAAACGGCACTTATCGAATAGCATGTTATGCGGAACATTGAGAACTTCCTCCCCACTATCTCGTGAGTGATTACTGACATAACTGATGTGTATGCGACGCAAATTTTTGACAACGTTGGATAATTCAGGATTTGATATAAGTAACTCCTATACCTAATTAAAGTTTTTGATACAGGTTTTTATTTATTCAACGAGAAGCATACTGGACTGCATCGAGACAAGGTTGCTATTTTTATACCAACTTTTATCACAATTGGTCAAGGGGTTTGACCCAGAAAAGGTTACATACTGACAAAATCACTTTCGCATTTATAATATCAAGTAAGTAAGTTGTTACATTTTCAGCACATTCAAAGAGAAAATGGGAAGTGACAAAATTTTACCATGCTTTATTGTCGCTGATAAATTAAAATATTCATACGTTATTTACTACAATACATTAATTTTCAAAAGTCATTTCTTTCTGTACCGTCATATTAAAGTAGGACCCCTGCACCAGCTGTGTATTATTGTCAATTGACTTGATAAAAGTCTAGAAAATACAACATCCAATGAAAAGAAAATTAATCATTAATAGTACCAAAGCAGGTATTAGGTACAGTTCAGTGCTGACTATATTACAGAAAAAAAACGGAATTTGGAAAACTTCTTACATTACTCTTTAACTGTCTAAATTTAGCATACTTAAGTATGTTATTACAAAATCAAAAGAAATTTCAAAGTAGAACAATGTAACCCTTTGAATTCAAATGCGTGTAATTATAATTGTAAGCCCATAAACCTCATACCGAAATAGAAACAATTTAAGATAATTTCATCGTAATACAGTTAAATTGAAAGAGATTACACGGGTTTTAAATAAAGCCCTTTAGGTTAGTAGCGAATTAGCGTTCATCCCCACGTGATAAAGTCGATTTACTTTACTCTTACCGAGATACTCGCTTTCAACCTGTCAACAAAAACAGATTCAAATACATTTTTTGTAGATAATGAGAAAGCGAACGAAATTTGTAACTGAACTTGAACGGGATTGTAGAAGGGACTATACCTAAGTCAGTTAAAGTCACTTACTCCTAGTAGCCATGCATTAACAAGAGTAGTAATCGCACCATAATAAAACCTAATAGTATTACTATACAATAAGTACAAAGTTACTCAAATGTTGCATTGCTACTTTTGAGGACAGATGGTCACTTATTGTATAAGTGTCCTCTGGCCCTCAAAGCCCCCAGCAGGAACACGACGAGTTTCATTTTTCAAGCGGTTGTTGGTATGTTAAATTG
>LGAG01000427.1:119974-131400 GCA_001278395.1 Lerema accius | reverse complement strand
AGGGAAGACCCTAGTTGGAGCTTGTGTTTTTCCTCCATATACCTTTTAATTAAACTGCTATTATGTATATGCCCTACATGAGGATAAAAAATCCTGCAGACTTTATCTTTTAATAAATATAATTGGGCTGAACATAGTACATACGTAGTATTTTATTAAGTACCTATAATATAAAGTTCTAGTAAGAACACAGCGCAGGTATTATTCTGAAGGTTTATCTCTTATACTTTGATTAACACCTTAGTTTAGCTACTACCATTGCTGCACTATCTACTGGTTCATACTGTCGACCTAAACCATACTCGGTCCGAATCCGTTACAGCTGTACCGATTATAATAAAAAAAATTGTGAGGTATATTAGATGGACCTAGTATAGTTTATAGTCACAATTGGACCCAGTAGGTGGTGCTGATGTCGAGATACTTCATAGGACCAGCCAAACTATTAGAGTTAATGAAACGCTGCCATAGTAAAAGTTGTCCGCTATATTAAGCACTTCCTAAAGGTACATGAGAATTGAAGGTCTGGAGTACTTGATGTGGAAAAAGTGTGGCAGAACAACGTCTACCGGTCTTCCAGTATACATTAAATATATTATTATACATTATTATTTATTAACAACCTTTCCTACAAAGATATACCAGCAGTAAGTATTGCGTTGTACTTGTTCCTGGTTTGCACATTTCCAATCTCAAATGTATCAATGGTTTAAAGGTAAATTATTATGTTTATTTTAATGGAGTACCAACTCTTTCTAGTATTAGATTCGCATCGTAGATCTACGGAGCCCTATCTATTTTTACCAAGCATACGTTTCACTTTGTTCCGGTACCGTACAAGTGCAGTACTTACACTGATTGCATTGCAAGTAAATCCTATTTTAAGGCTTGATACTCACTAGGGTTATATGTAATTAACAAACTTTGAAAAATAAAACTTGTCAGAACTTGAATGAAGTCCATAATTATTATGTTTTAGGTTTTGTTTGGTAGCAATCTATTTTTGATTTATTTTCGAAATATCATTTCATTGTATTATTATATAAGATGTTTATAGAATGTTCATGATATTAGAAGTATTAGTAGATATTAGATTTCAGATAAGCAGCGAATCACGAGAGGTCAAATTTCACTTGAATATTTGATAATCTATGCATGTATCAGTGAAACTAAGTACTTTTAGGTTACAAAAGTGTATTAAATAAGAGCTAAATATCAACAGGATTTATGGTTTTTGTACGCCGTCGAGAATAATAAAAATAATTTCCTATAATGTCCTAAAATAGCAATTTCACGAGAATCGCAAAAACTTCCTCAGTCATATCAAACAATTGGCAGCTAAAAAGTTACTACCTAATAAATAAATGACCGTAAATTTCCTGAAATATCAACTGGTAATGAATGGTCAGCTTTATCCAAAACCCTCTTCCGTATTTTATGTGCTTATTTACTTAGTGCCTAATAAAATCAGCCCGAAAAGCGTTATAAATCGAATCCCTTGCGTGTTCCAAAAATATAAAATGTAACACCTCCCTTAGACATTTATTTTCGTTAGTTACTGTAGGTAACTCCTCCTTATTAGCGTGAATAGACGGAAGACACGCCACGCAATGAAATCTAATCAAGAAATATGTACATTAATTCAATGAAGACAATATTGATTTAGACATAATGAAACGCTTCCATGAATTGATGATATAGAATTACAGCTTCAATACAAAACCTTGATACGAGTACAATTTTATTGCTATGTCGTATAGGATGAAATATTGAACGAAGTTTGTCAGTTTAATTTTTAAATGTAAAATGATTTTAAAATATCGAATTATTAATAAGGGCTGAAGTTATTATTCAGGTAGGTATTATATAAAATTAAGAAAATTAACGATATTGTATACTAAAAATAAACTTACTTATTGTTCGTTAAATAAAGTTGACTGACACAATGCTTCCTTTTTAGCACATTTGTTATATTATGGGGTTTAGCGACATTAAAATTAACATTGAAAGATACAGAGCCTAATTAATAATAGGATGGGGCTGTTATTTCTTCTTCAACAATGAGAATCATGAACAAAATTGAGTAGGATTCAAGATTAAAAGAATTCTTCTATAAATAGAATATATCTATAACATATCATTTGATAACTATTATAAAAACTGTACGACCAATATCATTTCTCTAAGTATAGCGACCTCTGACTAAACCTGTTTGTATGCGGAACAACAATATTATTGTAGACCAATACATTAGAGCATCTAACTACTCTACTAAATTAAATTTCTTCTGACATCGCATCAAATGTATTGATTCTGATAACATTTTATTTGAAGAAATTTTTATATGATAGCCCAGAACTGTCGCATTGTTGGACTCCGGTTTAATCTTATATTTAGAATGGTTATAACCGTAGTAGCTCTCCAAGCTCTGCTGTATAAAACTGCAATGTCGATGACAGTAAATTGTAACTTTTATGTATTCGCAACATGCAAAATATAACTTCATCATTGATGAAATAAATAAAGGGATAATAATTTCTAAGACATATTTCCAGGTATTTAAAGTTGGTTAGCATGTTCACTCCGAATCGAAAATTGTTTGAAAATATAAAACAATACTGATATTATGTCCATATTACTTAAAAAACGTAAACATACTTAATATCCTTTTACTCGTATACTTAATACAGCGGGACTTTGTGTGTAGGTACTTGGAAAACCTTTATGATTTGTCAATAACATCGAGTGCCTCCATTTCAAAAGTGATCGCATTTTTCCCTAAACGATTATTGATCGGGCACAACAACGCATATCGTTTTGTGTACTTCACAAATAAATCAAGAGAATAGGCGGCAAATTTCAAAAGTTTGTGATTTATCATAATCGGGTTTTCCATTTGCTGAGGGTGCTCCATTATTCTACGTCAGAGACACGGCAAGGGTGCGTGTATGCAAAAAAGGATTGCTGAAATACGTGGAAATAAGAAATCAATAAGATTTTGGTACTTACTTGAACGGGAACACCGAAAATGTATTTAAGGTTCAATGTAGCGCCCAAATACTCGTATGTATCTGAAGGAAATAACAAAAATGTATTTGTTCATTTGAGTTAACAGTCGAGGAATAAGCATGGTATCTTTGATGGTCTGTCGTTACATCAAAAACACTATCGACGCGTTGTAATAACACAGGAAATGGAGGATAAGTTGATAAGGGAATGAGCAAAGACATTTCAAGGTTGTATATAGAATGAGAGTGATTCAACAGAAGGTCCTGATTTCGTTCGTTGTTCAAAAAAATGTTTGAGAATGCATCGTGACTCAAACATGCTCTTGAAGGATGGATAGAGGATTTTGCAAACCTTATTAATGTTTTTTAATTAATATTACTTTTAGCATAATACGTATAAAATCTATCCCATAGTTCCCAATCTTAGGAAATTATACAAGTAAGAATCGTGGCCTTTTTCCTATAATTAATCACCTCTTCCAGTAATCGCCTACAGAATTTTCCATTAAGGGCCGCTAAAACCATAATAATATTAATTAAAAGGGCTTACACGAGGACTTTTTTCGAGATTTAGCCACAAAATATATTTACTACAACTATCATACATTAATATCAAGACCCAGATAATAAGGTAGGTATTACTTACCCACAAGACGTATTTTTATTAGACCTTTTTTGAAGTTTTAAAGTAAGTGTTGGTGAATTAGTAAACATATAATATGTGATAATACTATGTGATTATAAATTATATATTTTTTCGTTGGAATGCTAGCAAAGTTATACGATAAAATTCAACCCTTTAACGGCCAATAAAGGAGATCTTATATATACGAGTAGCTACTCTGAAATGTTTCTAAGGGTTGAGAGAGAGGTCGGTATTCAACCCAAATGTCGAAAGTTTTTATGTCGCTTTGATGCATCTTTAAAATACGTCATAGAACAATAATGTTACAGACAATAAGTAGGTAATATATATTAGGATATAGAATTTATCCTCATCCTGAAGAAGTAGCTTTTAAAAGTACGTACTCTCATGTTCACAATGTTCGTGAATTCAACTAAGAATAAACGTGCAAAGATATGTTTATATCACATTGAAATATCTACATAGCGCCAATGCTTAAAATAGTGATGTGCTTGAACAAAACTGCGTTTTCTCTAAGGAGCTTCTTTACCTACTAAACGAGTTTACGACGCGACTTCTAGGAGAGTGAGATTTCCCGGAGGTAAAGCATATTTAAGAGCGTACCTTTTACAATGCCTACTCGTAAATGTGGGTTATACTACGTTGTTTATGACTCAACAATTTAGTTCTTATTCGCTCGAAACTAGTTGTTGACCGAGAATTTGATTCAGGTTTACAGTCTCGTATTTAGCATTGAATAAATCGATTACAATTTACATGTATAAACCAAATAAATAAAAAGACTAGTATTATGTATAGTTCATTATTATAGTTATCTATTACCACTTAAAAAATAAAGGCTTGACCTTTTTCTCTCTATTAAAATTACCCTTGTTTTCATCTGACCCATGAAACCCTAAATATTAAGAATTTTTATTTGCACGTTTTTAATATCCTTATTATATTAAACAGAGCGGTAAATGCTTGAAAAGTTTGGAGAACTCTTTCAACTTCGCACCAGCAATAAAAGAATTCTTAATCAACTAATTATAAAAGGTAGGGCGTGAAACAAACAGAACAAACGTCATGAATAATATCACCAGCTGCTTATTTCAGGAATTTATGACACAACTTTCGGTACCTACGAAACTCTTAACTGAAAGCGTAAACAAGAAATTATTCGGCGAAATAAACCAATTAATTCCTCTTTTCCTGTTCCGTTGTCCTTTCAAATGAGAAAATTCTTGAACAGAAGGGAAATTTCTTTTATACGATTGAACTTTATGTTCTTTTAATCACTTTTTTATACATATAAAATAGTTCTGGTCCGGGATAGTAAAAATAACGCTTAATCACAATAATCTAATAATTTAGCATAATAGCAAAGATTTTATATAGAAATAAAATGACAAGTCGAGTGGGAGATTTTCAAAAAAAAAGATGATAAATAAGTGATAATAAACTACCCTTACTACTGTCACGGTCCGAATTAGAATTAAGTGTATTCAATTCAAGAATGATAGCTTTGAAGTTACCTTATCATCACTACCGATGGTATCAGGTGGAATTGTTCACAAGCATTAACTAAAAAAAAAAACTTAATTTTTTACATATTTATTAGCCTTAAAAGATTATGTGTTCCCTGTGTAAATGATTGTGACTATACACATTTTTACTATGAGATTATGACAACACTTAAGGGTCAATTCATATTACGACAGCGGTCTGTTTGAGGGACCGTAAAAACGGACGGAAATGTTGGGAAGAAACCCTGAGTTTTTAGTGAACATTTTGTCTTTGAAGGCTGTCTCAACGGCGGACATAATATACATATGTCTCTATACATTTCACAGATCTCACACTATAAAAATACGAAAATAGAGTATCGATGTATGTAATGATTTCAATAATTGCTGTACGAATATTAAAACGCAGGCGACGCAACTGCGTCTGCAAAGTGAAAATTAATACTGCGACGAAGCAATAATCTTCTTATCATTCTTAACAGTCCACTGTTAATGATAATATTGATGGGAATAATAATTATGCTCTTATCTAAGTCCCATCAGAACAAATAGGTTTTCCGCTTTCTCTTGGCCACTGGCCAGGAGGTAACTTCTCTACTCGTTTATGCTCATTTGCATAATAAAAAGATGCCCGTGAATTATGTTCACTGCCCTGTTCCAATTTTTCGCCAATTGTACTTTGTCACCTGTCTCTCATCATAATGATACGAGATTCAATCTGAGAACCGTATGGGATGCTTCGACATATTATTATATTGTTTTGAACTTTTGTACTACCAGGACGATGTTTTATTCTTAGTCTAATTCATCTAATTCTCCTTGACGTTTCATAAATTAAATTTCATCGTTAATACTGGACTGAATTCTACTTCTATCACAGCTTAATTGTCTGTCACTTTGACCCGAATATGAACTAGTTTTTATTTACTCGAAAACGCTAATAAAATAACGGCTTCAGTTTAAATAAATAGATACACCAATGCCGCTATACAGCCCAGTTACCTGGTCAGTTTCAACTCGCTTTTAAAAAACAATTACAATAAGACTAACAACAGTTTCAACAACTCTGTTCATACAGAGGTTTCAATAAACAATGACTTTATGGAACCATGCTTACATTATCATGTAGTTGTTAAAAGCTTTATTTGCTTTTAGAATTCACTTGTGCATATGCAGTTTCAGTGCAACAGAATTCAGTTCATGTCTATTCATGCGCTTATAAATAAATAACGTTGTTGCTCTTAAGAATGCTAAAATACTAATTTGATAATTTGGAAATACATACATAATGACTAAACTTTATGAAATGAATTAATTGTATTCAGCATATTAGTACCTACTGTAAATAAATTATTAGGGCCATAATAAGTGACGAAAATGTTCACGATCGTATTATGCAAAAAGGAGGTACAATATTGCATACTTATAATGTGCATATTAAAATTGTAAATAATACACTATCATGGTAGTAAAAAATTTAAGACTAGAAAGCAAAAGCTAAAAAGCTAAAGGAGAATAATATAGTTTTCTTAATTATTTAATTCTCCCAAGTCGCTTTTATTTCAAATGTTATTTTATAACTCCCTAGTGTCGTCAGTCGCTTAGCTAAACTCACAGCTTGGCAATTTTCCTGAAATCCGACGAGTAGATAGGCCGCACGATTCGAGCGTCATCTCATTTTGTGATCATAAACACGAGAATTTGTCGTCCAGCGGCCACTATGGGACATAATTATATCCCGACCTACTTTGAGGTAGTCACAATGCACCTACGACTACAAGTGAACGGAGCTGCCAGCGATATTCCGTTCTATTTCCGCCTCTACAAATGGGCGGAAATGAATTCAAAACACCCTGCAGTTTCATCCGATCTCCTGCAGGAGCTATCTAAACGGCGCTGATATTCATGAGCGATGATATGCACCGCTGAGCAAAACGCTCCGAATGACTTCGCTCCATTTAGTTCCACGCCGGAATTCATGACCATTTCAGAATAAATGTCGTTGGTGTATTTTTGGAGGCGCGAATTTATCAAAACCGCCAACTGGCTGCCAATTTTATATGTTAACTAGAGAAGATTGCGCAGACTGCCATATTACTATTTCATCACAGCCTTAAATCTGCCTGCAACCTTAATAAATGCTCATATTGGTCATCCTTTGCTATGACGGTATTTCAATATTACTTATATTTTAGTCCCTTGAAGTTAAAAAAATATTAAAATCATTTAGAAGGAGTTTAGTGACAAATACACGTACACACGTATACACGTTTTTGTGTAAAAAAATTAAAAACTTGAATATTGCAGAATTAGTAGATACACAGTAATAACCCTCTATAAATCCTACTAATATTATAAATGTGAAAGTTTGTAAAGATGTTTGGATGTTTGGATATTTGGATGTTTGTCCCTCCTTCACGCTCTAACCGTTTGACGGATTAATCTGAAACTTGGCACACAGATAGTTTGCATCCGGGAATAGGACATAGGATATATTTTATCCCGATTTTAGGTTCCTTAGGGATGAATCCAACATTTTTTTAACTACTCTTCTGCGGGCGAAGCCGCGGGCGACGTCTAGTTAACAATAAATCTAAAGAAAATCAATATTTATACAAAAAATAAATAGTGGTTTTATTTCCTACTCATAATATGACAATAACAAAATATGTTCATAAGTGAGACATTAACAAGAATAAATTGCGCTCTTGAGAAGTGCTAGTACTTTTCAAACGCAAACGTAGAAGCTTGCTTCCGAGAAGTGAGTTATGACATCGAAAAGACGCGTGTTATACTGGAATACCAACTGGTAACTATGATTGAACAGGAAGAGATTGAAAGAAACTACGAAATAGCGATTTCAGGAGAATAAAAATGGCGTAAAGCTTTGAAGTTTTCATAAACGTTCGCAAAATCCTTTGAGAAAGACTCTGTCTAGGAACAGGCAATTTTATTTAGACTTTATTATAAAATACATGATTAAGTATTAATTTTTTCTTTATTTAATAAAGGTTAATTTTTATTTAAAGCATTTGTACTACTTATGTATTATGGAGATACGTAAATGTTCGTACATATAAAAATATAAAACAACAAAACTTTAGATTAAGTTATATAAATGTCTGAAGTAAATTACCAGCAATGTTTCAAACATCTCCACTGGAACAAGCTTAAATGTATTTACGAAACCGACCACTACATTATAATAAAGTTGAGACGAGTGATTAAAAAGCTGAATACGATGAAAAATAAGGAGTCATGTTTACAGCGGTAAGGAAATAAATGATAGGTACTGAATGTAAAACAGGGAACGTTATTTAAACAGTAAAGTACCTGCGAAATCTTTTGTGCCATAATAATAAAGTTTTTACACCGAGCCCTACCGTCGAGTGCGTAATCCCAGCAATTTGTTCTAGTGGATAAGGCATGTGTCCGTAATAATACGTGACGTTATTAAGTTAGGATTACGGACATGGAAGATGTCATACGCAGAAAAATGTATAATTAGTACACCTGGTTATAAGCAGTGATTATGTGTATACAAATTGCCTTTCAATCTCTTATTTAAAGAGTTACCCACGCTCAACAAAGACAGTTGTGAAATATACAGATGATATTTTCATGTTCTTTTTTCTATCTACAGATAATTTTCTACCGTAACGATCTCTTACAACTTCATCAAAATTCTAAAGCTTTTAACCTTCTGGCCTTATTAGAAAATCTTCAAACCATAATCTAATATTAATATTTTATAAAGGGTTCAAAGTATCATAAGTTTATGATTTAATTTCTGTGGAATGGAAGCAGGAATTAATTACTTAATTTCCGGCTAATAATTCTTTTCGCGCTTTGAGCGAAAGCTTCAGGAGGTATATTTTAGATTTTGCTATAATTTAATGTTTTCTTAATTAGAAATGATTAATTGTATACTGTAAGTATGATTATTATCATCTATTTTTTCAATCAATATCTTATTTTTTTTTTTAACTCTTGTCAAGTCGCATATTTACGAAAAATACAATTACGATACCCTGGTCTGACTGTATGGGTTTGGAGTTAGTATTTTACATTATGTTTTAGAACTAGCGTTCAGTTACAGTTTCACGTTTCTTCACTGGTGAGCCTAAACCAACAAGACTTAAACACAGTGCGACCATTTCCTGTGTCCAATTATTATTAACTCATTATTTAAATATTATAAAATTAAGTAAATAAAATATCAGTGTATAAGGTCATTTAATACTGTACAATAATAAATAGCACGACGATTATAATATACTTCATAGTTATGACTTTGCCAATAATTTAAAACTACTTAAGGAAACTTTAAAATGCCTATTACTTTGTTAAGTTCTCGCAAACCGATACGTTCAGAAAGTTGGTTTTTGTTGTCATGAATTTCACCAAACAAGTATAAGTACTTATTAAAAGTACACGCTAAAGCAATCAAGTTACCGACATTAATTACTTTGTTCGAGTACCTTTACCGTTGTAAACAATCTATTTATATCTTTACAAAAGCCCTAGGGTAAAAGTTGTTTTATTATATTGGTAGCTCGTAAGAGTACCTAATCATTTACCTAGTCGATTACGCGTCGGTGTTATTTTTAATTTAATAGATGGTTGTTATATTCTTATGTTGGATTTACGAATTTACACAATAAATTAAGAGATTACAAATAACCCTAAAGTAATCTTTCAACAACCAACTCGGATAGGTACAACATCATCAATGTTGTTAATATAACGTTCTAATAAGAAACGTATAAACTCGAAACATTTTATCACTGACGTATTGCGGTTGAGTTCAAGTGGTATCTGAGCATTTAAACTTATTTCGGTGTAAGCTGAGCGCTGAGCGATGTGAGCCCATGTAAGCGGAAGGCTTAACAACTTCACATCGCGGTTGGCAAGGCACCTGCGATTAACTTCAGTCAAGGAGCTTGTGTCTGAGGTTGCTACAGGTAAGATACCTTGCATTTAAAGATTTCCGACCTTAACTAAAGAAGATAAAGAACAGATTTATGCAGAAATGTCTTAGTATGTTAATTAATCTTTTTACTAAGTTCAGCTACTAGTAATGTAGAGATATATGTATTTAGTTTTTTATTACTTTTATTAAGATTGAGCAAGTAGACAGCACATTAAAATTCGTAATTCGCACTAATGGGTTCGGATGCATCACAATAATAATTATTATCTACAATTTCCAATCAGTTTAACAAGGATTTAACCTATTATATAGCATACTTTCGAATAGATACCATTAAAAACCGATATAGGCACTATTTGAGTAACACTATGTAATATGTGCTAATTAACTCAACTGCATGCATTACAATCAAAGCTGTCTGCCTCAGTAAATCTAGTTTCCTCGTTACGCGAGCTGTAAGCTCAGTTAATTAGGCTGACCAATAGGCTAACGAACTGCATCCTTTACGGGAAAACGTATTGTAAACATAATAAATTGTAAAATGTATTATAAAGTTCTTATTTGTATTTACGATAGGTACATAACATTATGTATATTATTATGTGTACATAAATAATATTTATGTATAATAGAACCCGTCATAGGTATAAAAGAAAACCGGTTCGATTACCATCAGGAGCATTATTTATATTTATGAGATACAGAGTCTTGGTTAGTATTCTTACTATCATGTATGCTATTAGAGTACCTAGATATTTTCCATCGCCTTTTTTCCTGTTGGCCTTAGCTTAAGGTACACGTAATTTGATAAGTACGATTTTATCCGAAAAATATTAAAAAAAAAAGTGAGGGTGCAAGTGTTCCTAATTTAACAGATGTTCATTAGCAGGGGTAATCACTTGATTACTTACTCTCAAATAGGTGTTCCGTATCCAATCTGTGAAACCTTTAAATCAATCGGCTGGGTACTTCATTTGGTAATGTTACATGGACATTGGTAAGGGCCGGCTTAATTAAACCGGGGTCAGACCAATAGAACAATGCTCTTTGCCGGTACACACATTGAAATTAAACACGTTTTACATAGAATCTATTCCGGTCACTCTAATTACTACGGAAACAGTGATATTATAGTGATTAATGAAGCCTTTGTAAGTCTATACGTGTGTGATTAATACTTCATTATTGCTTTCGGCTGTTTATCTAGACAAATTATGATATTATTATATGAGATGAATAAATAACTAAGAAACATTTTTTACATACATGAGCCATGTCATATTACGAATAAGTAGTCCCCGCCTTAGCGTAGGTATGCAATATCAAGATCATCG
>LGAG01000427.1:85537-98271 GCA_001278395.1 Lerema accius | reverse complement strand
CAGTGGGTAATTATAGGGTATTTTAAATTCCTAACTTGCTACAGATTAAAAAAAATAAAGTTGAAAAGAGTGATACTTACTTTCGCAGGCCAGGGTATTTTATATTTTTCATCATGTTGATTTTTTATGATTTCAATTTAATCAGTCTTAACAAGAATTTATGTTTTTAAATATTAAATAGAATTTGATTTTTGTCTCTGTCGTTATGATTTTAAACAGCCTTATTATTATTCTTATTGTGTTATCATTTTTGTTATTGTCTTGTAATAGAATACAGTATCTGTTTTTATAAATATGCTTTAAATGTTCATTATATTGTTTTCAAAGATACTGACCATTTAGTAGTTGTGTCTATTAAAAAAATTAAAAATTTCATCCTTTATAATATTTCCTTCGTATAACCTGCAATTTGTCCATATATTATAGTTATACGTACGTAAATGTTTAACCGATGTATTTGTTATAGCCACATACAATGGAGTAAGACTCATATTTGTCAGTGTATATTGTTGTAACTACCATATACAACAGTTGCCGATACTTAATCTCCGCGGTATAATGTTGTACAGCTGAGATACAACAACTGGTGCAGCCTATACTCCGTAGTAAAATATTGTATGAACAATATCTCAGAAAATAAACATATTTTCTTAAATTATTTTCCATCATAGTTAAGAATGCTATGAATTAAAAATATATTTCAAATTTCATAAAGATACAAGGATAAATGCAGTTTTTACGCCAATTTGAATCTTTAAAATGCTCTCCTGTAAAATTGCGATTTTGGAGATACAACAACTTACGTAGGAGGGGTCGAGATAACCACACTTGGGCTAGAATTCTCTCCCTCCAAAAGACGTTATTCCATCTCCCTAAAACAGGTAAAATTCCTGCTTCGGGCTTGTTCTCAGGTCTGCTTTCAAATCGAGATAATTTAAGGTCCACCACACTGAAAACGTAAAGCTAGATGTTTCACTCTGAATGTGAAACTAAAACAGATGCCGGACTCACGTTGTTTGCTGAGCGAATGACCTGAAACTTTGTGGTTAGTGCGGTTAATTTGCACGGTTACAATTCAGTTACTGTTGACGTCAAATCACAGATAGTCTGCTCCGTATATACAAATTAAAAATTATCAATACGTTCCTGTTATAGCAATTTTCTTATAGTAAAATATCCGACACAATCGGACGAGACAAACGATTTTAAGTGGTCAAGGATGTGGAGGGATGTCGGTAAAAACAAACGAAAAGGAATGTATTTGCCTTCACGGATTCAGCCGGAACACGATGAGTCGTTTATTGGGTATCTCACGTAACACAATACCACATAAGTAGTCATACATGATACAATACCATATCTAGTTTATAACGTTAAATCTAAATGTATAAATACTATGTGGAACGTTATATCATCCCACCCTTCGGGCTGGGACCCTGTTCAACTCCGAACTAATCACAGACTTACAACCCATCTCGAAGATATGACTACATTACAAAGTTATTCGGATGTGTTAGATTACCAGTTATGAAGTTGGCCTCACGAAAATGTTTGCACGCGCGGCACGTACCCTTAACTGCTCATAAGCGTATTACTAATAACAAAATTAACGGTATTAAGTTGTTCATAAAATTTTCAAAGGTATCTGAAATCTGCTAAGAGTACACTTGAACGTAAGCTATAAATATTAAGTCTTCTCCTATATAATACTCATAGAACCAAATTGTTATGGTTAAAGTTATGTTGGTATTTAATATTTTTTTACTAATTAATGCGATTATTATATTTAAGTCTGTAATTTGATTATTAAATTAATCCATTCATAAATCACGAAAGTAACATAAAATATTAAACCTACTTAAGTAGGAACTGGCATACTTATTTAAAACCAGTTTAAATACAATGTTGAGAAATCTTAAGAATGGACTTATCAGTACTATTATTGAAAGGTCAATAGGAAAAGAATGTAAATACTACTCGTATTTTATTTCTCTTTTACTGCGTTGAACTACGTTGTGGAATGTTCTATAAAATTTAAAAGTTAGTCCATCTAAAGAACCCATGTGGGAAAAAAACTAACAAATATTTAGTCGAACGCAGGATTAAATTTGCTTTGCCAATATTGAAATATGACAGCTCTCCAACTAACACTAGAACAAACTGATACCTTCAAAAAAAGCAATCGAAATGGCATTCATACTGGGAAGCTGAAAATTGTTTCGAAAAGATAGAAAAGTCAGTTTTACTACCAATAAATTTCAAATAGCAAAGGTTGTTGCAATTCGCTGGTTTGAAAATTGTTTTTATTTTTTACTACACTCTCGAATACACTCGCTTACAGCCCATACTTCACACGTCGAGAATTTTTTCGATAGCTATTATTCACGTGGTTCTATTGCAACCTATATTTTTGGCTTGCTGGGTAGTTAGAAGTGGCATTCAAAAATAAATAAATGTATACAAATGTCAAACATAAACTTCGTTCACAAACAGTTGTACGACACAGACTATTGTTTTTTCATTAGGAATTTCATAAATTATTTGTATTCATTGCCTTAATACACATAAACCTTTTACTATTCTTGGGAATCGCAGGCAAATCTGCCGAGATTTGCCACTGTGCAGTGTATGTGAATATTGACCAACCATATATTACAACGAGTAAGTTAATCCTTTATGTAGTAATATTTTTAAGTTAGCTCACGATTTGAAATGCTGACAATCCTGTATAGCCACTTACCCTTACTTACCCGTAAAGGTTCCTTTATTATTTTCGCAAAGTTGACAACGAATTCCAAGCGAGGCCAAGTTGAAAGTCTATTACTGAATATGGAGGATCCAACTGCGATGCTTTTATTGAATAAATTAACTTTTATTAAAATCCTGTTTGTGACCACAAAGTCGGGTTTGAATGCGACCCACCGGCTTATTTGGGAAATAATATTATTATTATCGAGTAGAGAAAGGACAAGTTCCTTTCTATTAAATGAAGAATTAACACGAAGACGAGAAAACTATTTTCTTTTGCTTAAAGGAAACGACATCGAAATCGAAAGTGTTCGGAATAAATTTTATTTTAGATTTATCTTATAAAACCATGCTACAATTTTTCAATGACGATGATTCCATTCTAATAATAATACCTATAATCTGGTGTTTTTAACCACTGCAGTGCGGCATGGGAAAAATAACGACAGGTACACGAATTCGAATAAACCAGGATAAGATAGTTCATACGGTATATTATATAGGTTATATAATATTGTTATTTAGCCTCTATGGCGTCGTAATGGCTACGCCGACAAAACCTTTCTTATATTGAGGAAAATACCCTTCTCCTACCAGTATTAGCAAATAAAACAAGATAAGTTGAACATCGTGAACGATACATTAGTTTGCTAAAAATGAAGCTTTGCTATAATAACAAAACTATAACAGGGTCTACATTGTGCAGGCTATATCTAGATTGGTATATGATATTGAAAGAGGCGATAGAAGTTCTTTATTCAACCCGAAGAATGAATACCAGTTGTAACCAGATATAGAATATTTTATTTTTCTACTTCATAATGACGGAAATTTCGTGTTACGTTAGATACGTTCTATTAAATAGCCTTGTTAACATAAAATGTGTGAAAGCTTGCTGTACTATACGATCATTTTCGTTAAACCACGTTAGTGCCCAGGTGTCCTTTACTTACAATGAAAAGGAGCTTTTAGTTTTACACGATATACAGACTTTGCTCTCCAAATGCACTACAGTACTAAACTGTTAACTACGAGTATATGGCATAAGTACATATCTAAGATATCCGGTATATATTATTTTCCTTTTTAACTGACTTCAAAAAAAAGGAGGATGTTCTCAATTCGACTGTATTTTTTTCTTTTTGACTGTTACATCAAAACTTTTTAATGTGTGGACCGATTTTCATTAATTTTTTTTTTTTGTTTGAAAGCTGTGATACTTTCCGATTGGTCACATTTTATTATTTACTTCTTAGTTATTTTGAAGTTGTTTTTTTTTTGTAAAGAATATTTTTTATATACTCTTCTAATAATAAAAGGTTTATATTGAACAATTATTTTCAGATTTCTGAATGGCGCAATGGTTATCAAGCCGAATCGCCGTTCAAAGGGTCCTGCGTCCGATTCCCAGCGGTGCCGAAATTTAAATGACGAATTTAATTTCTGCTCTCGGTCTGAGTGTATGTTTGTTTGTTTCTGTGTTGTCCATGGCATCCACAAGACCACAACACAGGGAATCCTAGTGTGGAGCTACGAGTAAATAGCGTTGTAATTTAACTGCATCAATACATATTTAAAACAAACGACTCGTATGATACAATAGTTCCTAAACGGATTTGCCGGTCCTAAGTTTCATTTTTAGAAATTTGGGTAACAAACTATTTCTTTTCCCAGTTCAGGTGATCCTCATTTGTCTTATCTTGTTGCCCATGGCACCCATGACTCAATTAATCATTGGGAGTTGTGGGGCTAGGACTGTGTAGTGTTACTTATTATCTATCTTACAGTTAAACCTCAATCTTATTTTGCTATTCCTCACAGTACCTCAGTAGGTTCCAAACAATTGAAAACAAAATAATAGGCCGCAACGATGCGCACACGAGCTAACACATGAGCGACTACGAAACCGGCGCTGTATCGCAATATGAATGCAGCAGGGTAGGCAGATAAAATTTAATTGAACACGTGCAGTGATTCCCGCCAATTCAAAATGGCCGCCACCCGCCCACAGATTAGGCAATTCGCTGGCTATTCCAGAACAGTCCACAGTAATCCTGGAAGTTATTATCTTATTTTGCAACCATTATATCTTATTTGGATTTATTAGTTTAGAGAAATATGAAGCGTTGTGAATGTATATTGGGTACGTGTAAAACTTCATTTAGTTCTTTTCTATAAGCAACTACTATTAAAATTGGGAATTGCTGATGCATCTAACTGACGAGTTATATTTAAATGAAAAATATAAGTTGTTTTTTCATGTTAAATCACAAGAAAACCACATATGAATCCCTACAACGCTGTATCTAACAGGTTCATGAAAATTCATTTATTTAATTGTGAAGCGCTTAATTTTACGCAACAGAATTAAAATAATTTTGTTAAAATTAGGTACTCCTAGTAAGGAAGACCCGTAACAGACAAGATAAATCTTTAATCTTAAATTAGAGATATGTATGCACGTCGCGTAATTGGTGTAATGTTAGGGAAATAAGTCTTGGTAAGACAGACCGCCTCCTCAAAGCAAAGTGAATTAAACTGCTTTACGTTTACAAAGAAAGCACTCCATACAAAGTTTCACTTGACACGGAATCCAAACGAGTGTCACCAGAGAGTCGTTTGAATAAAGTTAGCTACTGATTTATGTGAAAACTTTTAGTCGTATACCTTTTACGGAATGTGTTTCCTGTATCATGTATTTACTTTTAGTAACGTGGATCATTTCCACAAACACCCACCGGTGTTTCATTATGATAAGTAACATGTAAACGTATGCTCTGTAGTGGGAGTTCCGATGGTGTTTTCGTAACATTACAAAATGCTGCATGTTATTTCAAAAAGCCTGCTTAGACATTTCATTATAACTTATGAATGAAATTTCATTATCTTGATAAATGATCAATCCAATTCCAGTAAATTTGTCTACTACGTTAGCCAAGTATGGTTTTTGTTATGTGGTTTCTACTACATCTACGTCATTACTAGGCAGATTTCCTCCCGGTGTTTTAGACAAAATAATCAGTCATAAATATTGAATACTTACAAATGTAACCTACAAGTGCTTTCACTGGATATTAAAGTATTTAATTTTATAGTACACGTTATAGGTATTTCAAATAATGTTACAATTTTAACATCTACTATCCTGAAATTTTTGTTATTCTCTAGACTCTAAACAGCATAAAAATTTTGTCATTTATCTATAATAAAGTGTAATTTTTAGCTAATATTCACTTCTTTTTTAAGAAACAAGCATAATCCAAAAATATACCGTCGATAAAATTATGCAAACAGGACAAATATTTGCGACCAGCTCACAAGGGATTTCTTTCGTGAAATGGATAGACAACAAAGCAGTTTTTGACGACAAACTTCTTGTCTTGTCCTCAATATAAAATTAAAAAAGAATATTTCAGATATTATTACATTAAAATAAGTTTAAGAAGACATCCCTGGAAATTTTTTAATAATAGCTTATACATAATAGGTCATTTTACAGGACTTTTGTAAAAGCAGTTATTAGCAAATAATTTATACAGTTTCCTCATTAGTAAAGGAAACATCTTAGTTACGTTCGTCCTAGTCGTAGATTTCTTAGAAGTCTACCGTTCTCCTTTGCGTCACTAACAAGTACGAAGAGGCTTTAGTCCCATAAAAGGCACCAGTCTCTCCTTATAACTAAGCAAATTAAAGGGTAATTTTCCATCCGAAGACCTTTCACTCCTTATTCTATTTAAGGTGCGATTGTACACTTATCAAAGCTAAAACTTTAAAGGTATCGGTAACACGTACATGTTCTTGAGATAAACCATGTGCGCAAAGCAAAGTGAAGGAACTTACGTTACATTTACCTTGCAGATACTCCGTACAAAGTTCCAGTTGTCGCGGACTCAGAACGAATGTCGCCAGAGAGCCGTTTGAATAAAGTTAGTCATTGATTTATGTGGAAAATTCTATCCAAGTACCAAGAAAAATATTCCTTGATCAGTATATACATATCTTTACATTTTTATAAACTAGATTTAAAAATACAATATTATAGCATCAGTTAGTAGTCAATGCAGCAGTTAACTACTGATGAAGTTCTATGAATTGTCTTTATAATTTTGTTTACATAACTTTGAACTCTACGCATTTGCAAAAATTGAATCGCCGCTGTTTTGAATCACTTCGTAGATAGTTGCTAACTCACTTGTAGATTCACTTTGATTCCCCGTTTAAACTTTGATCAGTCTCTGTCAGATCTTTCAGTAACCGCAAACTAGGTTCCGACTTTAATTTTATGTGACAAATACTCTGAAAAACAATTCAGATTGAAATTCAAAATCATTTAATTACTTTTCAACTTTGTCAATATAACTTTCTTAGAACTGCTTCAAGTTCCGCCATTGCAATTCTCCGATCATATGCAGCATTTCATATTATTTCGCTGAAATGATTACGAATCGTAATTAATAGAAATAAGGAGATCATCAGATCCCTATCACCGCTCACGTTTGATTTATTTGCGGAACGGGATCAAGTGGGTTCATAATTTATTGCTCAACCGAGCCCTTTGTGCCGACCAACTTGGTATCGTCGTCGACACCTTATTTAAAACAATGTGAACAGATCGTTGACTAGGAGAAATGCACCTTAATTAATTAAAATCAAATAAAAAAAATTGTCTCAATTTCTGTTCTTAATTATTTTTCCAGTCACAGGCCTACCGGTAGAAATTTCTTTGTAGAAACAAGCTGGGCTTTTGTACATTGTTACATATTTATTGTCATTTTGTATTTCTGTTGTATACACACAGTATACTACATAAATAAAAAATAATGCTCAGCAGGCATAGGTTTCAGATAAAAAAAATCTCAAGCCTTAAGCACGCAACGTTAAATCCCTACAATAATAGCGTAAAGGTTAAATTTTAACCACAATTGAACGGAGATAGTGCATGAGTTTAGAGTGAGGTGGTTTGTTAAAGTTTACGCAAACTTGAATTGTTTTAATTTTGTCTCCAGAGTGGCTTAATCAATTTTTATAAAGCAATTTCGATGGAATTCCCTGTAAAGGGTTGTTGACAGGTTGACGACTGTTCCTAGATAATCATTGTAGTAATCATACATAAGATGGTGCTTTGCGGTGTAAATTTTTCCCTGTATATTTCCAAAACCGGACTAACTTATTAAAATATTTTTAGTGAAAAATAGAATGTAACTGATATAAAGCTTTAGTAAAACAATAATTAAGAAAGCCCAAACTTGTACGAACGCTTAATAAATCTATGTCAGCGGATATTACATTTTTCACAAGTTTTGTAGAGTGTAATAGATAATAAATCAATTTAAAAATCAAATCTTCAAAAATCTTCGAACAGTTTTTTGTGCTTATCATGTCTCTTTTAATTTGTTCTAATAATAATTTTATTTCATTATTATAGTTTAGCACTAGTAACACGCTCTTGTTTCGCTTCGGTAAACCTGTATCCTTGCTTGCCATGCTCCGATATCCTTGCTTCATTGATTAAAATGAGTAAACGATGAGTAGGAACTGGGCTAGTTAATAGCAATCCTAACTCTGCAACAAGTGGTCTCAATTTCGATTCCCGGCTGAAGTTAACTTTCGCATGACAAATAAAATTATATGTATAGTGTACGGGTCAAGGATGTTATGTCACATCTTTGATTTTTGAAATCTTTTTCTTTTATTTTTACATAATTTTTTTATACGATGAATGTTTTTCAAGGATATAGAAATTATACGCTACATATAGTACAACTCTAAGATTGTATTCATATTTTTCAAGGATACAGGAATTACATAATCGAAAAACCAATCCAAAAAATACAAAAAGGATACCAAAACTACGCTAGCGCATTTCATGCAAATAATTGAAATTTTAGAAACAATACCTACCGTCATTTGTTCGTGAGGAGTTTATCGCTGTGAAACAACAATAAAAGAAAGTTTCTATTTGCCCGAAGATCCATTCGAATCCTCCCGATACGTGATCTAATCAAGAGAGGATCCCTTGAATGTAGTTAATTAGGCAAATACAAAGTTTCGAACTCTGTTCGGCCTGGACCTGCCGGCTATAAATTTGTTTGTTCGTGAATACTGTAAATTTCAGTCAATTATTGAAGGAGTCTTATTCGATTTGTCTTTGACAATAGTTCAAGATTACGAAGTGAAACTCTAGAGATTGCCGAAGGATCTGCGACGTATTGAATTACAAATACGTCTACTTTGGAATATAATTTCGAACAGAAGGCTGTGTTCACACTACTGTCGCAAGCAAATCTTTAACATCTTAAAAGGGAACAATTTTTCGCTGTACATATAAATATAAAATATAGCAGGTAATAATATTTCATGTTGTTTAGCTATGAATAGATATATAAATTAGTCTTACATCCTATGAAAGCACATAGTAGGTATAATATAATAATCGCATACATTCCTCGGTATTTATTTGTAAAAACAAAATCTATTATTATCACATTCATTATGATGCTACTATAACACCATTACTCCGCAACATCCTTAAATTACAACAATTCGTAATAAGGTGAAAATGTCCGGTGGCTTTTACGAACACGCTACGTATTCGTTGACGGTGACGTCATAAAATACGCGTGGCCTGTTTTGGTACATCGCTCACGTGCTTCCACACTGCACACAATATAAAGCAACGCATCAAGCCGTAGCTTCACGGCATTATCGAGAGGTGAAAAGCGAACAGTTGCGAGATATTTGTGAACAACCCGCATGGCAATGTGATCGCGCCTTTACAATATACCGTTTATTCGTAAAAATAGTAATCTGTTTTATATTTTACTTCAATGATTACTTTTGACAGTTTTATTAAAATTGAAAGATTTCGTTTGCTTTACGACAATTATTACCAAAATTACCTTATTTAAAAGAGTAAGTAACTATTCATCGTTTTGTTGCTTATACTCGTATTGTACTTCATTTCATACACAGCCATTTTCAAAAGGTTTGAACATATTGTCTATAATTGTTTATCATAATGAGTTTTTATCAAACAACCATGACAGGTCCTCTAGCGGGTAATAATTATTATCTAAAGTATTTTAATACGTTGCGGAAGGACTCAACTCAGCTATGAGCGCTAGGCAGATATATTATGACAAATAAACGTTCTGATACAAAGGACTCCTTTGTTCATAGCATCACGCAAGTGGATGAACTAAATGTAGGATTACTTCATGTTGAACGACTGTACATTGTCCAGGATACAATTATTTTAAATGTTTCTAATAGATATCATTCTTCCTAGTAGTTTGTCCTCGTTTCGCTACAGAAAACCTTTTGCAAGTTATCCACGAGAACTAAACTATCCAGAGCGTGTCATGCAATGCCCGAACAGATACACAATAAATAAAAACTATTTTACATTTATTTCTATTCAACTACACTTTAATATACTTTAAAGTATATGAACGTATGAACCTATACTTTGCATAGTTTTATTAAAATTCAATCATTGGAATCTGCGTTAACGCTTATTTTTTAGTTTAGAGAAGTAGTGTGTTTGAAGAAACTTTTTACCAGTTTTAATTAGAAAACCTTTAATAATGTTCACATTTTTTTTTATTTGCTATAGAGTTTTTACTATGGTTTTGTACGACCACTACATATCATTATAGGTACTTCCGTTCGTAAATCCGTCAACTTTTTTTAAAGTAACAAACAATATAGTCATATTAAATGCATATTAACACAAGAATAACCATAACTATTTTGATATAGAATACGAACCCGTTAGAGAAGCTAATATTCGATAGTTAAACAGTAATAAATTTCCCGACAGCGTGTTACTACCGTCGCTTTAATCATACTTGATTATATGCGCAGACAGGTTTCTAAACAAATTTAATTACATAATTACAGTGTATATAGGATGTGTGTGAACTACCAAGTTCGTTGTAGGTCGGGTCTCAAACTAAATGCATTAAATTTAGTTTGCTAGTGCAACTTAGTTTTAAAATATATTCATAGTGCAGACAGGTATTTGGCTTTGTCTGGCGTAGTTCAGCAAACGTGAGAGACATTCGTAGTACCTATTGTATTAAGTCAGCACACTGTTGAAATAAAGCACACGACATGACTGTTTTTTAAATCAGCCACTGTAATAAACGCGATACGGTTTCGGAAAATGTGTTCAGCGTAACAAATCCTACAATTTCTTAGGAATTTGATTCTTAAATTTTTATCTTTATTGTTTTCTAGTTTAGAATTAATTCCTAGTTATGTATCAATTGATCAGCTAGCTAGCTGACTAGCTAATGTAACTTTAGCAAGTGAATTTAGCTTTGTTTAACTTTTTATTTATACATCAAAAATAGATAATTACACATTTTCACCAGTAACAATATCTAAATATAATATTCTACCTATACCAATGTATATAGTAAAATAAAGCTATAAAGTTTTTTTTTATGTAAACGTGCTATAGTGCATTTTAATAATTAAGAAAAATTTTAATAATCAGAAGCATGATGCATCTATAATATGCTTTGACTAGTTAAAAATGTCATATATTTGAATTAACCCTCCAAATTATTTCTCATTTAACGTGTTAACAATAAAAAGTGTAATGTGGTTAATATTAAGAAAGTAAAAAATATAATCTCTAATATTTTCAACTTGAAAGTTAAATTGGCAAGAAGCGAAGGCGAACTACTTTTGTACCGCTGCAGTCGCATCGCCCGCATATAATTTCAATGATTACGTCTTCAACAAGGATTCTTATTCAAAAGTGGATGTTTTATTAAAGAATACAAGAATTTATTGCAGTCTAAATTACTTCCTTAACAATCTTTTAATTAAATAGGCTTAGATTGTTCTCTACTACATAGCTTTAGTACTTACGAATTGGTAGAAAAATTAAGTAAAAGTTAGAGAAGTTTAGAATATGGCAAAACAACCAACACAGCAAGCCTTTCATAATACGTACTTACCTTCTGAAGCATGGGAATTACCATGAAAGTTCTCTACCATACAACACTTTGTCATTATTATTCTACCATACAAATTACACTTGAAAATTGCGAGTTTTCACTATCTTATCTATCCCTTACTTTAGATAACCGATAAATCACAAGTTATCTCTTCATAAGTTAGCTACATCTTTAAAAAAATGAGGAGCATTAACCAAATCTATTTTATGAACAAATGTTTCAGAATCTATCTCTATTTAGTCGATATTTAGTTACGTATTACTAGTAGTTAAGATAATAATTATGATCCCGTATCGACAGGGAGAGGTAGGTTAAAATAACAATTAATTTCAGTTAGACAAGCAACTTCCATTTAATAAAAAAGAAAGTAATAGCCAAAGTATGAACTATTAATACTACTTTTCAATATTCTAGACTTGGGTGCGCTGAAACGTGCACCGCCTTTATTAAGCAAAGAATGGAGTAATATTTTTAGTAGTGCTATTAGTAGAGATCAACTGGAGTAATAAATTATGGGTCCATAAGTTGGTATGGAATATCAAATTAAGATCCGGAATTGTGTGTATACCACTATTAGTCGAAAAATAATGCCATCAGCCCTTCAATGGTCCACTACTGAGCATGAGTTTTTTCTCGTAACTGAGAAGACCTAGACCTCAACCATGCTGCTCTGCTAACAAATTACAACAACCAATCATCATCACAATCGATAACTGTCCAACTGTTGGGTTTGGGTCTCCTCTCAAGGAATGAGGGGTACAGGCAACAACCAATTATTCTCATTAACCTGTCAATAGCAAGACTTACTAACCGGTAGACTAGTCATCAAAACCCTCCTATTCTTTTTATAGATGTCCATGAGAGGTAGGTGACGGTAGCATTGCAAGCTCATTTGCAATTCTCATTACATACCTATATAAAACAAAGATGAGATTCAGTTCGGCCACTTACCTCTAAGAAAGCCCCACATAATTAACGGAAACTCCCGTAGTGCAGATATTTATGGGACACATT
>LGAG01000427.1:36121-51601 GCA_001278395.1 Lerema accius | reverse complement strand
CCAGTGGTGTTCCCATATTCTGATTTTACTGATACTAATACTTACCCCCATTTAGTTGCCCGTTATTATTTATATCTGCTTAAAACGCGCAAAGCTGGAATGAATAACCAAAGTGCTAATGTGCAATTTTCGCAAATACAGCTACGTGCAATAAATAACAGAATTTTGCTTGAAATATGCATTACTGCACAATTATCTGGGAATTCACTGCACGAATCGCCATTATTGAAAGGTAATTTGTCGCGCAAATCGGATTGGGTATGTTTTCAGTAAACGGTGGAAGAAAGGTATTGCCGATAGAATTCTAGTTCAAAATGGTAAGGAAATACTTTAATTAATTGGTAATCCATCTGAAAATCTGTAAAGTAAAGGCATCATCAATGAACAAACGAAAAAATTGAGAACAGGTATCTCAAATAGACTCTAAAACATAGCAGCAAATATAAAGACGAAATAGCGTTAATTAATCTTTTATATGCTTAGAAAATTTTGGCAATGCCCTTATTATAATGGTTTTTTTTCCTCGTGTAGTTTTAGCCAATATGTACTGCTTCGAAAAATTAAAATGGCAAATTATTTCGCGATTTTCCACCGTCCTACAGTCTGACTCAGACATTGTTGAAAGGATTAAACAGCATTCAACCCAACATCATTGGTAATTATGTTATTTTTTTTATAATAAAAATAAAAATCCTTTTCATATTTTAGCAACTATGTCATATATTATTAATACAGTAGTGTCATCATTTCTTTCCCTTCTTACAAAGTTTAACAACCACGATCGACAGCGCCGCGCCGCCCCAAAAGGGATTTTAAATTGAATCATCACAATATTTTGTTAGCATTGATACTATTTTCGTCAAACAAATATTACATAGAAATTGTATAACAAACTATAGCTTCTAGAGCTTTTGCATAACTTTATCTCCACGTAAATGGTAGCTAAATTGGCCTACGTAAGGTTAGCTTTTTGTCCAAATGGACCAATGAATGTCACTAGTAACTATTGAGATAATCACGAGGCATGAGCTCAAGACTAAACGGAAAAAGGTAGGATTATTTAATCATAACTCGTAATAGTAGGTATAATAATTTAATCGTAACTGTACTTTGATGGTAAGTAATTGTACTAACATACATGGTGACGAACAGTTTGAAGGATTTAAGCTGAAGGCTATAAGCTGTCGGACAGAACGAAAAATGTGGTGATGCCACATCCGCTTCAAAAATAATTAAGCCAACAAACATCATGGGCATCGTGGGAAAATACCTAGAGAAGTTATTTGAAAAGTTTACACTGTGGGTACTGTCATTAAATGTCCTAATGGTGTCGCAAATGCTTCGCAAAGTATGTCTAATGGACCGTGACAAAAATACCAGTGGTTACGTGTCAGTTATAAATGAACTTTGCATTTGAAGAAGTCTTTGAAAATTTACTTCTGTTACTTCAATATATCTGATAATTACGAATTTAAAAAATAAAACTCCTTACAGTACAAAATCGAATAAAGATAATGTGTTCCACAATAGTTGACAATAGATCAGATTTTCTACTTCGATTCTCTGTGATGTTAAATTAACGAAAAATAATTGTTTGCATGTAATACGGGTCAATAATTAATCACCCGAGCTCTGTTTGCGTACAATGAAGTCCGCTGACACATCGCATGTTAGTAAATTAATCGACTGGTCATTTGGCGGAGAGACGCTCGGTAGATCATAAATTACGAGTACCTATTTATGATCTATTGGAATAAGGCGTGCCTAAGTGCTCGTCTATAATAATACGTTATAGGTAATTAGATTAACAGTAAGTAAACCTATAGCTATAAATTAATAGAAAGTATGTGAGAAATTTCTTTTTCGAGTCCTAATTTCACGAAATACTTATATTGTCATGTACCTATGCAAGTACAAAAAACTCGATATTTTAATTCATAAACTTTCTAATTTCTTTAATCTAGTGATCCATTTAAATGTATTACAATTTTATAGCCTGAAAAAAAAATAACTATGACTTCAGGGCTAAATAAACTACATCGCATCCAAATTATTCGCATATAAGTTTTTTACATTTCAGAAGTATTGTAGTAGGTAATTGATAACTTAAACTGTACCCTTTTTAATCTTGCATCACGTCCAGTAGGATGTAACCCCAAGTAGACGATTAACAAACTAACATGGATTCTAGCCATAAATAGAAAAACGATAAATTTGAGGTTCCCAGTGAGACAGTTTCATCTGCGCGTAATAGGTGCTCCTAACCACAGACTGGGGAGAACAATGAGCGTGTTATATCACCGAGTATAGGCGATTCCGCCCTACATTACACTCCCGAATAACGTTAGCTTAGTAAGATCTATTAACGTTAGGAGTTAGCTCAAGAGAAAGGCAATTTAAAAGCCTAGTAGATCACTACATAGAATAAATGTCGTGTAGACATTATAGAGCCATCTATATTATGCTTTTTGTATAAACGAGTAGGTATCTTCTAGTAGTAACGCAAATTAAGTATTGTCGTTAAATTAATTCAACCCGTGGATTTAGTCACCCATTTGTAACAGACATTAGTGTAAGCACAAAATAGAAAGATTAAGTGTAAGTCTGGTCTTATATCTATAAACGAGAACTAAGTAATTTATGGCAGAAATATCTGCAATTTTCTTAAAATCGAGTAGTAATCAAATCCTATTGTCGTCCTATTAGATGTAATAATCACGCAATGCTGCTGTTAAATGGTAAGCAATGACTAAACTTAAGTTTGAGGCCAAGCCTAAGATGATGAACATGGGAGGTCCTATGCCTATCTACTGGCATGGGGTCATCTAATACTTTTTAAAGACTCAAGTATTCGTTTCTGATATTCTACATTTAGCGTCAATCTTGTATTGTTTTGACATAAGGCATGCTTGTATGTAGCACCAAGCAGTTCATCGTTGACCTAATCATTTAAATCGCCTACCTGTGCATCGGGGCGTTCAAAAGTATTCCATTTTGCTCAAGGGGCAAGTTCATTAATTACGAAGGCGTATTTTTGTCGCTGTCCATTAGAGATACGTCACTCCGCCATTACGGGAGATTAACGACATGGATAGAAAGTCCAATGTTACTTTAAACATTTTCACTAAAACTGACTAGCGTTCCATAGCTCGGCGACAAACTTTTTACCAAATTATGAAAAATCGATAAGTCAATTAAAAGTTTCTTTGAGCGATATGCTAAAGCAGCAGTTTTCGAAGCTTTTAGATGCAAATTACTTTTAAACTGCGGTTTGTAAAATAGCTTATCATTTTAACCTTCCGGGGTCCCTCTTTTGAATTTGATGTCGACTATTCCAACATATTGAAAAATAAAGAAAAGAATGCTTGTTCTTCATACCTTAAAACTCGTACAAATCCAAAAATGGATTTGGTTTAGCAGTTAGATGTTGTGTACAAATAAAATAAAAAAGGAGATTCAAAAGCTCGAAGTATTCTTAGTTCTAATCAAGTTGCTCTACTTACAGGATATCCATCACAACTACGTAAGATGGAAATCCTTTCTACGAAGCAGATAGTAAGAGATCTGTGAGAAATGTTCGGTATCAGCTCCTGTCAAGCCGCATTGCAATTAGCACGAAAACCTCCCAATGGATAGCACAAGCCAAAAATACACCACCTTCTGTAATCGGACATTCAACGAATTCCGGCCACGCTATAATTATAGAACTAAAGAAGCGGTAGAAAAAAGTTTCAAGAGACCGAATTTAAAATTAATCGAATTATGTAGCATTATTTTTTTTTTTAAACTTAGCTAATACCTAGGTATCTTAGTAAGGTATTCCTAGGAATATTATCACCTGTACGGGACACCCAGGTGGGGCTAATAAAAAATCCCTTAGTTTTTAAGCGAAATTGAAATATACCTATGATTTAGTGAAAATGACATTTAAAATGTAAATCCTATTCCATGTAACACTAGTTACGTCTTTAACAATTTTGTAATAAGTATCTATATCCATTTTATTTCATCCCTGTACATCCAATAAAGGTTTGATGGGATGAATTGCATTCATTGGTCATATAGCTTAAAGGCAAATATCGATTATTGTTCCCCTCGTCTGAGGCTACGCTTTGACTGTACGATTTTCCGATGGATTAGCAATCAATTAGTTGATTCATTTGCTGTTTGTGGAAACTATATTACGTATAGAATACCTTTTCGCTTGATCACTCCACATTAAACATGATTAGTAACAGATTTACAGTTACAAATTTTGCGAGTGTGCATTTGTAAAATTGCTAGGACCGAAACGTAATAACGTAATTTCAGAAAACAATTATCATAATTTGCAGATATTATATTCACAACTTTTTTTATTGATTACATCTGATCGGTATGTAAATATATTTAAACAGCGTACAAAATTTCTATTCATAAGAATAGTTTCTTAAATAAAAAAAATAATTTAACCACCACGCCACTTGTTCAACTTACATGAAATGCATTTTGATAATAAAGGTGAGGAAATAAGCTTCGTGAGAACTCCAACTTAAAATTATTGCTTCTATTACCATTTTTGCGCAACTATTTCAGAAACGAGAAGACGAGTGGTCAACATCAGCCGTGGACATCTTTGACAAAGGGCATCATCAATCTGTCGGTGACCCCAATCGAAGAGAAGAATCCGCATGATGACATACTTTACTTAGATAAGAAATGGCGTCAGAAAGTGAAGTTCACTTTAGAAAAACACTACATAATCTGTGCGAAATAAATTTCCATTATTTAGATTACTTCCTGCGTGACTTATTTCCACTTTTTAAACATCCTAGCGTAATAATAACCCTTCAAAAAGTTCGCTTGGACTCCATAAAATTCGATTATGCGGAGCGCATAACCACTTATTAAATACGACAAATTTAAAATCACATATTCGTTCCGGTAACATTCTCATAACATCAGTGCAAACAAGATTAAGGTTGTAAAATAAAACAATGTCCGATCCGTTGTACAGTGTCACAGCAGGAGCTTGCATGTACATTCGCTCGTAAAAGTGCTACCGGACATATCCTGTTATAAAGAACGCTTTCAATTGCAAATGGGTCGTGGGGTTACAGAGACACCAAATTTATGACCCCGGACGGAAAACGAGGGCGTTATTTGGACTCGATGGAGACAAAAATAGAAATAAGAACCGACGCTGCACTCATTCATCAGACCATCACACCTTGCCCTGCCACCAAAGCATTTTGGTTTCTTAGATTCATTCATAGATTTCAATATTTTTTACAGGATTTAGGTATATTATAGCACCATTCGTGTGGCACGATATGATTTTTTAATGCTGCTTGATTATAATCCCTACTAAGAAATTCGTCAACTATTAATGTATCTACGAGTGTCTATTATATTTACGACAAGGAAGACATCTAATAGATATTTTTCCTAGAAACCTAGACGAATATAATACACGTGGAGAATATAGAAAATTAAATCATATATGTATATAATATTCAAATACAATTTTTCATTTCATAACTTATGAGATCAAATCTAAATCTAATTTATTTTCATTCACAAGGAAAATCAAAAACATTGGAAGACACAATTTAATCACGTCAGTCACGTAATTGCGCGTTATTCATCTGTATATTTTCTTATTTCACAGTGTATTTATACCCTTACATCGAAGTTGAAAGGGAACACAAGACAATCACCGACACGCTCTTTCAAATGTGCGTTTAATCGTTGGAAATTAATTAATTTAAGAGCACTAGTACCTGGTAATTAATTAATTTTATGTCTTGGTTGTTAATTTTATTTCTTTATGTTAATTTTCTGTAGTAATCATGACTGACCGTAATTAGGTCAATTGAACTGATCAATTGGTAATATAATATAGGCACGTAAATATGCTACACTTATTACAGCATTTTACTAACTACTACTACAATAGTAAACTGCAACTAGAATTTTAACAAATGTTAGGTATAATCCCAAATACATACATCCTATACTTAAATCATGACAATTACAAAGTAATGACAGATTTAGTTCTATGGATGTAACACAAATGCATTTAATGCCCTCATCGTTGCACGTACGTTATGCTCAACCGACGTGACCAGAATCAATCTATGTTTCAAAATTGGATTTTAACTGTAATGTGATTTTTTTAAGGGATATAACGATTGTAACTAAATATAGTTTACAGTACTAGACTCTACTGAACTAAGGCAATCGTCGGATTTTTACTACCTCAAGGCACATTAATTAATAGTTCCTGCACTGTTTAAAAGTTTACAGGTAAACTTAACATTCTCATATTAGATGCACACTAAAAATATTATCGATCGGTTTAATATGCGAACGTCCAGAATTTTGGCGTATGTTTACTTCGTTTTTCAAATGAACTCTGTCTGTACCAGATGCCAAAACTCGTATAATTTCAAAAGTAAAATAAGTAAGTACAAAGTGTAATAAAACTTTACGATCTGATACTCTCAATTAGAATCCTCTTCTCCAGCATTGGTGGAAGGAAATCCTAAACAATCTACATTAATTGATGCCTTAAACAAGGTAAACAGACCCCTTCAGGAAACTCTTCAGAATATCCAATTAAAGGCTGCGATGCTCATTTATTTGTTTACTTACCGAAAACAACTCTCAGCAATCAAACAATAATTTAACGTTTTTTAATTTATTTTAACTACATTTTGTATAAACCAAATTAAATGTATAGTAATAAATGAATTGCTTTTATTTAATTTTCTTTTAGTGTATAAATGTAATTTATTTGCCAAGAAAATTAGGCTTTTGTACGTATCTTAGTATACTCTAAATATTATTAAGCACCTATACAAAATAACAATGTATTTTATGTCTAAATTCAGTTATAATCAGAAGTAAGAAAAATAGTGTTTGAAAAACTTAATTTGTACACGCATTTTAGTCAAAGCAGCTGGTGGTCTACACGGTGATTGTTGTTTACAAAAACTTGTTTTGGATTGCTTTATTTGAAAGCAACACCTTAATGAGAAGGGGAAAACTCTAAGGTAGACAGTGCAGTGTAAAGTATTCCCACATAATGTAGTGGATTTGCAATATAATAGCAACGAACTGAAAACTAAAAAACATATTCTTTACGAATTACATTTTTTCTAACCATGACTTTTTGTGGAGCTGATCTTAAACGACTGGATTAATTTTGATATACTTTTTATATATAAAAATTTAAGCTTTACACCTACATTATTTTTATGTAAAGTAGATTGCACTTTTTCCAATAAAAAACTGATAAGCACGTCAACTGTTAGGTGGACATGTCAAAACGACATTGGATCTATTAATGCGAATTGGTTACTGTACTAAAATCTATGTTATTTCAAAGGATTTTGTATTTCCGAGCCGAAACCCAAAAAGGCAATCGAAGCTAAACGTCCAGTTAAGACTCGTTACAGTGACTTAAATATTTCCATTCGGTAACGAAATACTATCTCCGTAAACCGAAGTAGGAATGTATTTATGTCGGGCTCGGTATACTGCAGAGCAATGATAAAAGATTTAAGCCTGGCTATATTTCGGGCTCTCTATTCTGTGGTTTCCTTCTAATCGAACACAACTTGCTTCGAAAATATACCTAAAAAATAATCTATGTATTAATACGTGAAAAGTTTAAGTTGCGGTTGCTGTTTTACGAATAATGGTGATACCTACGTGATGGCGATTTTATATAGGTGCTTAAATAAGTCGACCTGAGAAAAAGACTAGGTGAAGAAGTAAGCAAACGCTGAATTTTATGCATACTATGTAATAAACTATAATATATAATTTAAAAATAAATCCAAACACACACAGGCACAGATTTTTACGCAATGGTGTTGTCCTACATGATCCCTAGATGGCGCTAAGAATAGGTTCCTTTCAAATAGGATAAAAATCTTAAGAATGTTTTATAAAATAATATTATGTTTTAACTAAATGAATTAAGAAATATTGTAAACATTTTTTTGGTTTATAAGCATTACATTTTTTATTAAAATTAAGTAAAACCTTTGTCCAATTTCTTAATGTTTATATTCACGATAAGATAGATTTAGCAATTTAAATAATTATCAGTTGCTAACGCTCTCGTGTTCTATCGATAATTGGAGAGCCAGTTAATTCAGTTAAGGCGCTTACTTCAAAGGCAATAAATATATCGGTGAAGCTCGTAATATTGCAGACATGCATTAGGGAGCGCTTAATGATTTCAAGGCTTTGAAGTCAACTATCATGTAGTGGAAAATATGCTTATATTAAAAAAAATCGCATTATTCCTCATACTTTTTTATATCCTGATATAAAAAGGATGGTACGCTCAAAATGTATTATGAAAATTAAACAATGTACAAAAAATTATAACGCGTATGTTCGTCACAAAGTTACACAAACACTTACCTACCTTATTACATGAGAGGTTATATCTTTGGTGGATACCCACCAACTTAAGTTAAAAAATTTACATTTAGTTAAAATTTTTAGTAACACAGACGTTAGCGCTAATATTATTTGCAAGTGTGTTTGTCGTTTATATATTCACCAACAAACAGCTTTCCCACGTTACTTGTACACTTCTACAGGCAAATCACGTATCATCTTTGGGACTTTATTATAAAAACCTTCTTTCCTTTTAGCCCTTTGTAGTCCTTTGTAGACACATGTTCCATTTTAAGAGTTGGGCGTTATTCGCCTTAACCTAATAACATTAAGCATCAAGTTCTGTTGGTTTTTAGCTTCGGTTTCTATTCATTTCGATTACTGAAAAAGATAATTTATTTGAGCCAAAAAAAATATTTTTGATGTTATGCAATAAATGGAAAGGTGACATTATATATACCCCACAAATCTAAAAACGTGGATATATATTATACATATAAATATAATTGTACACATCGGACGCGATATATTAATTAACATATTAAACTAGGTGTCATATAATCAAAAACATGATGATTTATAGAAGTTTAATACTGGTACTCCGTTACAATTATTACCTAAATGTGGAATAGTACAATACAGCAACATGAACAGTTTTTAAAAAGTAATAATCATTTCAACACTGGATCATAATAGTAGTTAACTTCTAGGTACTTTATCGAGTCCGGAACATGTATATAAGTACAGAATATATAACGTTGTGGAAGTCCGTGTGGTTTTAAAATTATTATGCTTTGCAGGAATAACTTGCCTTAAAAATATATGAAAGAGTTACTGTTGTTTAAAGTATTTTGCTGTAGGTGACGTTTCTTATAACTTTAACAAATCACGCAACATTCTGCAACGTTAATATTTTTAATGCATTGTTTTATTCTTAGCTGATGATAATTAAAACATACTGCTAGAAGTTTAAAAAAAATATGTTAGTACATACATACCTAATATTAATTTCATTTTTCGTGATCAAATTGCTCTCGGTTTTTTTTAACTTTATTGCATTATTAGACAAACTTTATAGTTAAGCAAAAGTTATTATGACAAAATATCTTACTTATGTTTTGAGGCAGTCAAGTAAAGATCATTCCAATTTATTACATAGAGGTAATACGCTTAGAATACGGAAAGAACACATTAAATTAGTAAACAATAACTTAACGCAACAATACATACAATCATTAGTAGTAAATCGCGAGACATGTTAACTAAAATGATATATTATTCCAACAGCGTATCACTAACTGAACGCTAACTCACAATCTGTGTATATTCCGATGAATTTCTGCAGCTTACTGCAATTTAGGCTCTTGCGTGCAATGTATGTTCGTTTGACACATCACACGTCTACTCCAGGCTGCGATGTGTATTTCCAAGTGCCAACCAAGTAAGTAATGATTGAAAGCTGTTAGCACCAGAAATTGCATAGTATGGAAATAGCTGGCAAAACACAGCACCTATTTACAATTTTGAACTCTTGTGCATGTTTCTAATTATCACTTTATGTACATTTATACCATTCTTATGACTGATATCATTTTGCGAGTTAACCATTGCTATACGATTTTATATTATCTCCTATAGTTTGTACTCATTTAATTACCTACAGATTTATTATTTACCAGGAAATAAACAATAAGTGTAAAATACCCCCTTCACCTGTCATCTTGCACATCTTCTCCCCTTTCCTTCAAATACCTTCACTCTCAATTTGCTGATTCGATAATTACATATGCCTGTTACCATTGAGATTATCTTTCACTGAACGAACTGGCAACATCAAACGTATTGACTGTTCGAATTTTACAGAGAACGAGTAATGGCTCTGCGAAGCCTTAAGCTTTAGCGTCATTTAATTTGTGCTCTGAAATTATACAATCGATAATACTACGAGGTGGTTTAACGAAAATAAGTTTGTAATACATTAAACAGAGTTCGATGGCAACAGAAAAATAGTATTTATAATTATGTTAGTCTTAAGTATATATAGAAAAGTAGTTGATAAGGCTTTTTTTATTTAATTAAGGAACATTCTAAAACGGTACCTTTTGGCTGAAGCGGAAACATCGATAAACCCAATAAGAAATACTGGATAGCTAATTAACATAACAGCAATTTATTGTGAAGAATGTTCGTTACTTTATAATCTGTAGATAGGAAACCATCACTGAATCTTCCAATGACAAGTTGATTCATACAAATGGGAGTTTAAATAAAATCTGAAAAGCAATGCTCGCCGTACCGGGTCAAATTGCATTTAGAGCACCACTGGACGACGGACGAAGCTTGTTATTGAATGAAACACAATCGCCAGAGACCTCATTCCATATTGATCAGTTGCGTCGTTATCGAGAAAATCTCTTTAGAGTTTAATGATTTAATTCGAATCATCTATGTCGATTAAATTTATTTTGAGGGCTTCGAGCTCGCTCATTTATTTATCTTTTTATTAAAATTTTAGTAAAATAAATAACCGTGTAGATATTTAAACATACGCTTTAAAAAATAACATGAATAACAACAACAATAAATATAGAGATGCGTAGAATGAAATGATACGAAGCAATTAAGTTTAACATTTTTCCAATCTATCCCGCATCCCTATTTGGCAACGTATCAATATAACTCCCGTGCATCCGCGAATCTAAAAGCCATATTTGAACGCATAGCGTGGACATGCAATCGGCGGGACGAAATTGCTATGCATTAAACAGTTTGTGCATTACGTCTAATGCGGAATATGCTCTACTTCGATAGTAAAGTTTCATACTAGATACTGATTTTACAGTAACGTGACGAAATAACAGTAATAGTTTAGCTATAGTATCGATAAAGTTGAGCAATAGTAGCCAACCAGTTTAATCGTTGGTCTCCTCAACGGAGAGGTCAGATTTCGAAGCCTTCACATACCTCTTCCCAAAAAGTTATGCGTGTATTATAATAATTAGTTGTTTCAGTAAATAAGTAATCCTAAAGGGACCAACATAAATGCAATACAAAAGGTTCTCTATATAGTTCTCAAAGTTACGTGGAATCCAAACTTATTTATCTGCTAATTAATCCCAGGAATTTAAATATAAGCAACTCGCAAAACATGGTTTACAGCTTCAATTACAAAAACTGCTCGCACACTACGAAATTTTCAATTAAACTTTACTCCCGTACAGTCTACACTCGTCAATAACATAAATCAACCAAGAGCGAAACGGATTCGGACACGCAGTTCCATATTTCCATTGTTTATCTAAAATGTAGATTAATTCCGTAATATTAATATTTATGTATAATATTTCTAGTGTTCATGAAGATCATCTAAACTTATAGCAGTTTCAGTGTTTAAATGGTGTTTATTGATTTCAAGAATACCACTCCTAATATATTAGTAACATCCGTACTTTTCGAATCATTGATAATGTAATATTTTTTACCTATATTAAAAGAGATAATACGGAGAAACGGTAGCAAGAGGGATTCATAGAAAAGAAAAGTAATATTATAGTGGATGGTGAGGATAAAATAAGTACTAAGAGTATTACTTACTTATACTTTAATATTCCTTTGACCAAAAACAGTTTGTTTTTGTTAAAGACATTTTTAATTAATTTCTTTGAAGACAATGGAAAAAAGTTGTTTTTTTTGCATTTTTTTATGCAGATCCCCAAAAAGAGGAAAAATCTTCAATCGGAATTAATTAATACTTTCTGAAGTAGACATTCCAATCACATCTACGAGGAATTAAAGTACCAATAAAAAAACAAACAAAAGCTCTCGAATTTGTACAATTGCATGCATTAAGCACCATTCAAGTATTGAAGAGTGGCATAGTAGCGTTACTAGTTATTCCCATCACTGCACATTTTTTACGCGGATATTTTTTTATTGTCCTTACATGGAATTGAATTGTGAAATCAGGATCAAACCATAAATCTACACAAACATTTTGTAAGCAGAACAATCTTTTAAGCGAAACCAACTCACAAAGTCTTTAATTAACTAATCGGCCAACAGCACATAATAAGCAAAAAAATAATATACTATCTAACTCCTATAGCCAACGCATAAAAAGTAGTACATTAGCTACTAACATTAAAACAGTAAGTAAGGGTTTATTATAAAGACGATCGATGGGAAGTAACTGAGAGACGAACATGCGGCAATGCGGGTAACCCTGCTCGCTCGTTACTACGAGAAAGGTACATTTCACCGACCTCGAGCGTCCAATTAGGTCGCGGATTCACTTTCCACTCTATCCACTAATTTATTAACATTCCAAAGTGAATAATTTAAATTTGAAGTGAGGATTATGAACGAATAAAACATAAACTCGTCGGTCCCAACGCCGCACTAAAGATATTCGACGAACTAACAAATGAATTCATTACGTTTTCGTACCCACTCGTGTCTTCATTTTGTTTGAATTTATTAAACTTGTGGAAATTTTATTCACTGCTAAACAAGTTAAAGTAAGAAATGATTGTTGGGTTTTCTTGAATATTATCACCGGGCCTCTTGAAATCCTGTTAAAACACCAGCATTAGTACATAAGTACCTAAATACTTAGCTTAGGTTTTCTCTTCTTGTATTACTAACTTTACTAGTACTTTCGTTAAACTGTATTCTAACTTCTGACTTGGGTTGAAGGAATTTAACTCTGTCTTGCATGTAAAATTTTTTTTTTTACTAGCATCAACCAAAACAGAAATCGTAAACCTTGATTTATTTTCCCGTAATTTTTTTTTTGCGTTGAGTTTTAAACTTAACCAAGCTAAATAAGAGTCTTAAAAATACTTTAAGTAATTATTTTCAAACATTGAGAAATATCTGTAAAGCTTATAAAATAGAATTATTACACTTTTTACGAGTTTAAAACTTTCATTATAAGCACGACAACAAAATAAGTACCTATACGAGTAATTAAAACTTACAGACTTAGTAGTACCAAGAATTCAAATTTAAATTTTGATGTTGCGTGAAAATGTGTTTAGAGCGTCAGATACGTAAGAAAAAAAGTTTTCTTGAAGGAATAGGAAGAATAAGAACAATAAAAGTAAATTGAAGTTGGATAGAATTTTCGCTTCGCGAGTTTTAGTGGCCGATTTAGCGGAACGAGTTTTTACCGCCTTTACAACTTTGCAAGTCTCCCAGCAAAGTTTGTACGGCACAACAATTCTTGTACTGGTCTAGAAAATATGCATTTTTACACAACTCTAACCTCCTTATAGGTAATGAATAATAGCATAAAAGTAGTTGCTTTAATGTTTTAATTAATTTTTTTGGATTACAACCTTTTCTTTAAATAATATTAAGCTAGGCAGAACTTGCATACAGAGATTTTTTCGTTGTGTTCTAGATTTTATTTATATTGCAGCCATATTTCACTTACATACATCGTATTTAAAGCGCAAAGTAATAAGTAACTTCAGTTACCAGATCTGCAAACTGCAGACGTAGACTTTAGATAGTAAGTAGGTGCAGAAAATAGTAATAATTTTATACAGCAGAAACAGTATAAAAACACTGAATGTACTCGTAATAACAATCTTCTGTTCCCTCACAATCCCCCGTTTACCAGATCATAAAGCGATCATAAATTGAGTTCGTTGAAGCATTTTAAAAATATATTTCCACCGGAGTGTCGCGGTCACCTCGAATTGAATGAAAAGAAATTGCGTTGGTAGATGGATGCATACCAAGTTACAGTAATGTATAGGGTTGCCAACTAAGGGATCGCAGATTTTACTAAGAATAAAACTAAAAAGTACAATTGTGTAGTGGTCGACGAAATATTATACTATAGTTGTTAAATTTAAAGAACCGAAGGATTTCTAAACGGCCATAATTATGTGTAAAATAAATTTAATCTACCGATTTATCTCAGTAAAATTAGTAAAGTTATTCTTAATTCTTGCACCACATTTTCATAGTTAGCTATCATTAGCTTTAAGTTATTTTAATCAACCATGGTATGTTCTTGGAGGTATAGATTGATTATAATAAAGTTAAAGTATAATTTAGTTATACTTACACAGGTTTGAAATAGTATGATAAGAAGAATATCTGTCAAAAGATAAAATAAAATAACTATTTAACTCCTTCAAATTATTCCATACAATTATGCATTTCTAAGGCTATAATTATAATAATAATTGTTAGTATTTTACTTGACATACCTATACAATGAAGTTGATTCAGACGTAAAAGGATTTGCCCGTTTATAGCTGAGCGAGAAATCCGTGATCGGACTGGATATTATATTCAGAACTAATGGACTATTGGACCAAAACACGACAACAGATTGCAATTACATTCACACGGTTCAGACCATTCCGAAACATAAATTGAGCTGAGTAATATTATTGCTTATACTACTAACGCATTTTGGTTCTAAGATCACTTGACAAGATCCATTAAAACACCTCACAAATTATTTCCTATTTCCTTTCAATTGTTTTTAGTTTAGGTGTTATTATTATGTATTATAGGTATATATAATTTTTATAATATGTTAGCAACCTTTAAATATTTTTTCTTAACAAACTGCTATTTTATTTTTAATAACTGATAATAATGACAAATATCAAATATAAAATATGTGGCATCGCCTACACAAACCGTTATTCAACTAAGTGCTAAATTCGAGCATAAAAATTAACTTATCTATTTTTTTTTTGTTTTTTTAAGAATAAATTAACTAAACCTACTTAACCTAAACGTGTCTACCTGAAAGGTCTCCATAATGTTTAAGGGCTTGTGAAGTCTGCCAATCTCCACTTAGCCAGGTAGTAAATGATGGCAGTAGCCCTATTCATTCTAAGTGTAGACCCGAACCCAGCATTGGAAGAGTAATGGGTCGTGATGAAGGCATTTTATAGACTCGGAAGCTCTCAGAGTATATCTGAATATCCTAAGCCGTAAGATTTCGTATTCGGGCTCGCTAATGTTTTATTCGCTTTAATCTTCACAAGTTACTCCTAAATATTCGCTTTGCAATAATTATTAACTAGCCAGGTCATTCCCCTGAGTGAG
>LGAG01000427.1:17572-28699 GCA_001278395.1 Lerema accius | reverse complement strand
TGCGTTTTTAATTTTCATGAAAGTTCCTGTAAAAAATAATTGCTTCTATTGTTGAAATCACAAAGGGCAAATTTTTACTGGAAATTAAAAAGTGCCAAATCAAAGTGTTAATAGCTGTTGCTGAGGTTCCATGGGTACAAAGTAACACCTTTACAACACTTATGACAGGAAAAGGGTTCGAGAATTATAACAAAAAAAACCAAATTAATGTTTTTAGATAACGCATCACATATAAGGACATATAATAAGAAATAAATATTGTAGAGGAACTCAACGTTTGGTAAAACAAACCAAATGAAAAGGATGGACTGCAAGGATTAAGTAAATAAGGTTTAATTTTAATTTATTCCAAATGTTTTTAAGTAAATCTAGATATACCTCAATAAATTACATTTCAAATAAAATTCTTTACCTTATAATTTAAGGCAGCAATGAAGCCGCAACATTTTTGTATTTTATTTTTCGTGTGTGACTTGAAATTTTATTAGGTAACTGACTCGATGTAAATTCTTTACCGTCTTCTCCACTTTGCTTAATATCTTAATAAAACTTTCAGGTATGACGTTCTGAACTAGGTACTAACTTATAGTTTAAGTTTCAAAACTGCTTTTAATACATCTAATCTTCACGTCAATTTTCAACAATTCATCTTAAGTGCTGGGGCGGTAACAGTTCAGAGTGGTTCTCGGATTTGAAAAGTCATTTTTCACCGGTTATGACGTAATCGCTTACCAACTCAGCTTTTTATTTGAAAGTAGAGGAATTTTCATATTCAACGTTTTATAAGCTTCCTCTGTGGTAAGCGACTGAAAGGCTGGACGAACGCTGCGACCACCCTCAATTTCTTATTGCCAGAATATTTTAGGCTCAATATACCGAGGCGTGTATGCAAAATGTCGGTAAAATTAATTTTCTGTAAGTACTCCTGAGATAAATGAAGGCTGAAACTGATCCTCAAAGCTTTCTGGAAATGGATAGGGAAGGACGTATTTTATCCCCGGAAATTAAGAAAAAGCGGTTCTGAGCTAGCTCCTAGAAATCTTAACAAAGGTAGAGCTTTACTTGCTAGGTCAATAAATCTTAGCCATAATCTTACACCGCAGCATTGTAGCAGTTAATGTCTTAAATAAGCAACTATAAAAACACAGCATAATAATACATTAGTGTAAAAAAATCAGCTTACATAATTAATGGTAATACCTACTAATTAATTTATGATGTATTGAAATTGGCATAACTTGGGGAAAAACAATTGGATTAACAAAGCATATATTGTGAAAGTCATAAACAGCAGATATCGTGCTCATCACGTCGCTGTTGGTCCATCACAAGTTATATAAGCCCGATGGACACAGAACAAATTCGTAGAAGGGACACATGTAAATGTGTGACCTGATTACGTAGCATTATAATGTTTATCAACAATTCGTTTATGTTATTTTCCTTACATCTTATCTTTTTGAAGTCAATACACTTAAGTACTACCACAAATACGCTTTGGTAATTACTGATACTCGGTTGTAGGGGTTGTTTTTTTATCCCAACTGGCTGAGATTCTTTCTCTTTTATTTATACATTAAAATAAAAAAAAAAATAAACTTCAAAACTTTTTACTAATTGCAACAAGCTTACAAGGTTACTCAATTTTATTATTCAAGGGTCGACTAATGGTACAAATATCGCATGATGTGATATTTAGTCCAAACATTAATAACTCAATATTGTCGTAGTCCCGACCACTAAATTGTATGAACGCCTGACGAACTTCTCAGAGCTATCATGTTTGATAACAAATTTTCACTATTGAGTCGCAGTTAAAACAGTAGGTGTATTCAGACACTTAATCATTCAACAATTCCTAACCTATAGTGCATCTAAGTTCATTAATAAGTATCGTCAATCGTCTTTAAATTTGCTGTCATACGTCGGCATTCCTAAAAACCCAATAATAAAATCAGAGGATACAGTTTAGCGTTGTAGTTTCGAGTCTATTCTCTCCGTCCAGAATTAAATTATACTACTGGATAGCTAAAGGATCAAATAATTAATTAAATAAACGAGATCAGTGGAAGGGGAAGCGCTGTCGTGTCCATCACACAGCTATAGGTACCCAATTTTTTATCCTTCGTGATTTCGTCATCGTTATATTTACCTATGTTTTTGACCACTACAGAAAAAGGTTAATATTGACAAAGTAGGTATAGCAGATATTTTTTTACTATTACTGAGTAACTCCACTCTGCACAGTTTAGTGTATGACAAACACAGCACCTGCCACTGACAGGACCGTATTATTTGAGGTCGCGTTTAGCCAACTGAGTGCCCGTTAGTCACCGCTGTCTGTTACATTAATATAGAGGTTTATTCCATGAAAATAATTACAGTTGGAACCTATGTCTCATTTAGTATTTCGGAGCTAATGGCTCGATAACTGCAAATGACAAGTCCATGTTATCGTATCGTGTTTGGGATAATTTAATTACGAGAGACGCGCTCTGTGGTCAAAATTCGACCATAGCTCATTTTGTCAAACTATAGATCCCCTGGCTGACAGATGTCAATGTTAAGCGCCTGGCAACGGAACCTCCCTTTTCTTAACTTTATAAAACAGTTATTTACAATTTATGTAGTTATTTACAATCTAAGTATAATACAGATACCTACTGAAGATTATTTGAAAATCTTGATTTTCGCAAGAAGGTACAGTACGAGTATATGCAAACGGCAATTCGTATTGAGAATTCTAACCAGGCACTACACTTAGCAAGCTGTGCCAGCACTAATGACAGTAAAAATCCGAGCAAACTTAATTTCCACTAGACTTTCGAATGCGTCGTCCGTTTTCGTATTTTCTTATTAAATGTCGCAGTAACTATGAACAGAGCTGAAAATATATTTTGAGCAGTACTTCGGCTAACGTGAAACATGTTTTAGAGAAAATGTTTTCCAATAGTATATTCGCCATTTCGAATGATCGTCAAACAGGGTACACTGTAACTGTGAGACTATCACATTATAAACCCTATTTATGAAAAACATTATTCTGAATATACTGGAAGATTAGGCACACGTTGATCTTCAACATATATTATTTTATCTCTTATAGTTTGGTTGTTCATTTTGTTTTTTTATTTTTCATTAAACGCACGTTTATAATTACTTGAAGATGGTGCGCTGGTTTGAACTTGAGAATGCCCCCCTGTTTTTGAAATTCTTTTATTGGATGTCTCTGGAGACTATTGCGCAGTTAGTTGATTCCGAAGATACGAGTACTCTAGCAGTTTCCTGTTTGCTTGACGATTGTTTATGCATCGATAATAATGCCTTTGGTACAGTCTTCTACGAATAGGTCTCCTTTTTATAAAATAATAGAGGTTCCAATGCAAACTGCACTCAACTTTTCTTGGAAGAGAAATAAACTTTGATTTCTAAAATTGATGCATATCATTAATTTCAAACTATAGTTTTATACCTACTGATATGTAAACTAAGTATCTCAATAATCTTTATTCAACCCACGTGTTCGCATTTTGTTTTAAAATGTTGAAAATTACGAGGGGCACGTATACATTTCAGTCGTATTTCGGTCAGACGCCAAACATTCTAGCGAAAATTCTTCCCAATATTGCGTTTGCCATTTCTGTACGCTTTCAAAAGGATGTTCCTCATTCGGATCTTTTAGATGTATGTACTCTTACTTACTTTACCATTGAATAATATTTGAAATAATAAATATTTACGATGTTACAGTAGAAAATGGGTACACGTGGTGGATAGAACCACGTCCAGCAAAGGAATGTTAGTTCTCACTCATTAGGAAAATTACGAGGTTAAGCCAGTAAATACGGATTCTGAGAGCTACAACTAAAATAAAATACACATACGAACGTAACTTCCATGATGTAAATAAGTAATGTAACACTTACAGTATAATATTCACTGTGTAGCGAGTGCCATGGACTACACAAATAGTTAAAGGACATCCAGACAGAACAAAAGTTACCTATCTTTACTACGCTGGGAATCGAAAACAGGGACCTATGAGCGGCAGTCCGGCAGATTAACCGTGACGTCATCAATATAAAAAATGAAATAAAAACTAATGAAAAGTTACACAACAGAAACTCGTACACAAAAATGTACCAGTCAAATACAGGTCCAGGCAGTAATTTTCGGTCCATTCGCGGAGACAACAACTTCCGGATTCTGATGAATGTATTTCCAATTTCAAACCTCAGTAGGTACGTTTTCCATTTGCAGGTTTTCGCCCGTCGTTCGCAACTAATACATTGAGTAAGGGTAAACCGTAACAAATAAAATAGTGACGAATAGGAATTGGACACTTATCGATAGCTATACCTTAGATGCTCATAAAACAAGAACAGCTAAAATTCAAAATTATTACGTAAAAAACATTTTTATTTAAAATTAGCGCTATTATATTATGTAGTGACTGAAATATTGTAACGAATAAATCATCCTTTATTCTTATCTGGAATATTTTGTTCATGACATTAATGAGCTATTTTATGTATCTATATTAAATTTTTTCCAAAATATTTAATTTAGATTTATTAGACAACATTGTATACTACTTATAATTACCACTGTCTGCAAAGGCAATAATAAGAAAGCAAAATCATTGATAGCATCATAGAACAAGGATTGTATCTGTATATACTCCTGTGGACAGCACAAACTTGAAAGACTATTATTACTCACATTAACTTGCATTACGTACTACGTACAACTATCACTACAAATACACAGTTCTATACTATTTAAAAATGTCAGTTTCTATGGCACAAAAAAAAAACAAAATATTTATAGGTTCAGGAAATGTTTTTCCTACAAATTTGATTTATTAAGCTCGGCATTTGAGTTTAGGCTGACAGAATACTAATTTGCAATGCAAAATAAAACGAAAATAAAAACAGTAGCGCACTCGACGTGGGATGGAAAAAGTTCATTTTGAAAACAAATATTTTTTAAACACAACTATTTCGAGTGCGGGGCTTTGATCTACTGAAATTTCGATTGCATTGTTTAAAATGAAGTTGGTTAATAATGATCAACAACTAGGAAATGCACGTCAGTGTTTTTTTTAATAAAACATTACAGTATAACGAACAATAACTGATTGCTTAATAGCAGTTACAACATAATATCTTTGATTCATCGCGGCTAACGACTCGGGGAATTCCCTATGATTGCAATGTCTCTACTTGGTACAGTCACGAGCAAAAATATCTGACCCCCCCTAGGCGTCATAAATATGTGACCCCCCTTAGAAAACTAACTTCCCGGTGTCCGATTCAGCTGAAATTTTGTATGCATATATTAATGGGATGAAACTACAATATTATTAAGAAAATAAGCTGATCTGATGATGGAGACCGAAGCTGGCCACTGGAACTCCTTTAGCAAATCACACAACCCCATCAAAAATGAACTTGTTTTATTCGTTAAGGCAAGGACAATATTTATAGACGATTTTCAGGGCCTGTTAAAACAGTACTTTTGGAAGGTCGGAACTCCTTTCGGCCGTATCAGCAAGCTCTGAACATCATCTAGAAATATTCTCCTTACCAAGACGAATTAAACGAGTTCAATTTCGATGGGGTTGTGTGGTTTTCTTAAGGAGTTCCTATGGCCACCTTCGGTCTCCATCATCAGATCAGCTTAATTTCAAAATAGTATTGTAGTTTTATTTATTAATATATGCATCCAAAATTTCAGCTCAATCGGAAACCGGGAAGTTGGTTTTCAGGGGGGGTCAGATATTTATGCTCGTGACTGTACTATATACTTGTGTATATATATCAACATCAGGTGTTTAATATTATTATTTTTTAATTAATTTCATTTAATGTTACTCCTTATTTATCTAATTCTAATAATGAACCCTTCACTATAAAAGACCAGGTTTCATATACATCTTGCGTACTTTGAAGAAATACAAAATGGGCCGATTGAAAGTGATAAATACTGATATTAATTACAAGGAACAAAGTCAAAATTTGACATTAATTAAGTGGAAAAGTACAAGGATTTTTATAAAGTTACATTTGTAAATAACTCTGGTACGCTACTTAATTTTTTTTTTTCAAAACTTACAGTTATCAATAACAAATTCTACATATTTAATACGTACCTACAACTATTGTATGACCTTATTTCACCGCAGTATATTTATTATCGTTACTAAGTATACAGGGTTTTAAACAAGTTTCAGAGATTATACACGTCTGTATCTGATATGCCTACATAGAGGTAAAATTATATTTACCTGTACCCAATTGATGCGTGTTTGTGATAAGATGATTTTATTTTCCTGTTCACATATTCTTAGTAACAGCGCCCAATCTAACTTAAAACATCATACATGTTTACTTTTCAAAGTATTGATATAGGCGATGCAACCTTGAACTTCATCAGTGTAGATCCGACATCCGACACGAAAGGGTCAAAATGAAGCTGTGTTATTTATTAAGTAAGTTTCAGCTTCTTTATTTAGATACCAGGTCAGAATCTCGCTTTCATTTTATAACTTCTATAATAAATATTATATTGTCTTAATAGTTTTCCCCAAATATTATTATTTTCTTTGATTTGTTTGTGATTCTGACATAATCGTACGGTCTTAAGTTTGATTTTGTATCGAATGTTTTTATTCGATAAGAGGTGATAATAACAGTAGCTAAGGCATGAAATATTGTATTTTATTTCCGATAACCCGTAACCGGTACCAAATAAATGTTTACATTTATAGTTATTAAAATCGATACCTATATTTATAAAATTATTACCAATTCTAACTCATCGTTGCTTTAAATTTGTTTTTGAGACATCACCAGATTTCAAGCACAAAAATAACAAATAATTTAAACGCATCCCTTTACATTCACTTGTTTTATTCTTCATGACAATAAAAAATAAAGAAATATAGTCGGACTGCAATAAGTTCCATCAATCGTTAAAACCAAGCCAACCTGTTGGAGGTCACTGGATCCTTACACAGTCTAATCCCGATGTATTCGTGCAGGATGATAACAAGTTTATATTAGTCTGGCTAACTAGAAAAACTGCTAGCCAGTAGTTTGTAATTTATTCTTGTTTCGGTTGCGATTCGCGAAATATCGAAAACAAAACAATAATAAGACATCTTTGTTTTGACGGCAACGCATCTGTAATTTCTTAAGGTTTATTTATGTCTATAGACGACGGTAATAACTATTCGTCAAGAAGTTGCCTGTCGACTATTATTCTTTTATTCCAATAACATAGGATAAACTAGTCTTCGCATAATGTCCTTGAACGACGGCGACCTCTTGCTGTCATTTATGGCTCGTCGTTATGTTTGTTTTGTTATTTAAATATAACAATTCAAACTTGAGAACGAACTACCTTCTACATTCTAGACCATCATAAACTTATCCTAATACTTGTATTATTACCTTGCAGTATTTGCGTATTTGGCGGTTACAAAGGGCAGTGAAACGCAAAAAACCCTTCACGATGGAAACAATCAGTTTACAGCTAGAATGTTCTCCGTAAGTAATCTTAATTCAGTACCTAGATATTTTAATTCTGATACAATAAAATATGCTGAAGAAGATTTTACTTAGGCTTAGTGACCCTGCCCGTAGAGTCAGAAGTAATTATCGTTTTTAACCGACTTCATCTGTGTATTATGTGGATTTACAATTCAAGGAAACTGCGATGGCTTGTATAATAAGTTTATGATTACCTTAATAATATTTTATGTAATGCTCTTTCGTAACTCGGTGGTTTGCGTCAATCACGAGTTACCCATTACGGGCACTAACAGAAGGACTCGTATGTAGATCGATGACCGCTATTAGAAAAAATCTTGAGCCTTTTTTTTAATGGCACAAAAAGCCGTTGATCAAGGTTGTTAATTGGTAACAGTGACAATTTTATACGACCACTCTGTCTATTCTTTTTTATAGATCTATGATTGTACCTTTTAAAATTATATTAATTGTTTGAAGTAATTTTAAATACATCAAATGCATTTCATTTATCTTCTAGTAGAATCCTTATTATCTCGTTATAGAGTTAAGTCCTAAAAACGACGACACTTAGCAGGTCTTCTTTTATCGTTTATTTTAATAGCTGTAAATTACAATCCTTGATTATATTATTGTCATATCTTGTTTTAGGAAGTAGTAGAGAACAATAAAGGCAAAAGTGTTATTTTGTCAGCATTCTCCGTCATACCACCACTGACTCAATTGGCAGTCGCGTCCGTAGGGCAATCACATGACGAAATACTTAACGCTGTTGGATTTCCCGATGATGCTACAGTAAGTCAATTGTGTAATTAATGAAATTTGTTTTAATCATATTAAATATCTTACGCTTTTACAAAAATATATAATTTTCCACTTTTAGATTTTTCTTTGTCTGTAAAACTCAAGTGTTTCCCGAGAATTTATAACTCACGAATCTTTTTGTCATTATTATCTAGATACGTTAAGGCATAAAATATTTTGTATGTTGAGAAGTGTGAATCTACAAGGTTTACAATGTCATGCTTTAAATATGACCTGCACCCTTGGTAAAATAATTTATAATTTTCAGGCAAACGATGTATTTGCTTTGATTGACAAGAAATTTAATTCAATTCAAGGAATTGAATTGAAAAAAGCGTCTAAGTTTTACATACCACTGGGCTACCAGGTTCAGGATTCATTCGCTGCTCTGTCTAGAGATGTATACCATTCTGAAATAGCTAACATAAACTTCGGTGATAGTCAAAAATCAGCAAACGAGATAAACGCTTGGGTAAGCATAGAAATATTTGTTATAAAAGCGGTTTTAAATTCCTTATCCATTTTTCCTAATAAATTAAAATTCAAATACCTTTAGTAGTCCTCACATTTCTTCAAGAAATGTGAAAGAAATAAAAGTATATCCTCCGAGAAAAGTTTGACAAGACTTAAATAAAACTATCCTTTCATTACCTTATTATATTTTGTCTTCGTAAATAATTAACAACTTTTTGTTGGATAACATTTTTAGGTTGAGGATCAAACTAATCACCGCATTAAGGATTTAGTTGATCCCAATTCGATAACCGCCGACACTCGAGGTATTCTTGTTAATGCTTTGTATTTCAAGGTTAGTTGTTTTTATGTTAATTAATTTGGTAATTATTTAAAAATTATTTAATTTTTCTCTAATAAAATACATACCCTGAACAAAATCGTAAACAATATTTTATTAGTGGCATTATGCATGCTAATTTTACACGATCATCACCATGAATTTCTCTACTGTATCTAAATTATTATTTTAACAGGGTTCTTGGAAATATCCGTTCCAAAGTTACGCAACTGAAACTAAAGAATTTCATGTCAATAAGAAAAAAACTACACAAGTAGATATGATGTTTAACGCGGAGGCTTATAAATATAAACAAAGCAATGTTTTAAGATCTCAGGTTAGTAATAAAGACACATTTATAATGACAGTGGTCTCAAATATATTTTGGTATATTATAAGTGAATATGTACGCAAAATACCATAATAGCGATCGAGATTTATAGACTAATTTTGATTTTAGATTTTAGAATTACCTTATGATGGAGATCAAGCATCATTCACAATAATACTTCCAAATGATGTAGAGGGTATAGGACAACTTTTAGATAAGCTTAAGGATCCTAATATTTTGGACGAAGAAACCAAAGATATGAGCTATCCCCAATTAAGAGCTTATGTCCCCAAACTTAAAATTGAAACCAAAACTGATCTTAAAGATGTTTTGATGAAAGTAAGTACTAAAATACAACAGAATGTTTATAATTTTTTACCGTCCTTTTTACTTTGTTACTTACCTGCTGTTCCTTTCAGATGAATGTTACAAAACTGTTTGGTAAAGAAGCTAATCTAACTAAATTATTGAAAACTGACGAACCACTCTATATATCTGATGCTGTACAGAAAGCATTTATAGAAATCAACGAAGATGGTTCTGAGGCTGCTGCAGCAAATGGTAAGGCAACCACAATTTTCTCTTTAATGAAACGAGTGATGACCTTCTTTTTTATTACCCAACTTCGCAAGACGGGTAATGTTTTGATAATTGGAATATTACACTATATTCATTCTCCTTCTTCGTAATTGAGCTTATGATTAAATGATTTTGAAGTGCGTTTGTCAACAGTCTAAGCTACTTTTTGTTGTGGAGTCAGCGATCATATATCTACTTTCACTCACATAGGTACCTTTTGAAAGAAGGGTAAGATAAGGAAGGAATCATAAGGAACTTTTTTTCAGTGCAGCATTTTATGTATTGATATTTTATAATACATAAACATATAGATGTATTTGTATCGATAATAATTGTATTGACTTTTGAAAATACCGGTGTCATACTGATAAAACTCCACTCAAAATCTTAACCACTAAGCAAAACATTATACATATTATGACGAAATAATAAAACTACATTATAACAACAAATAAGTTACGGTTCATCCACTAGACATTTCCAGAGTTTATTAATTGCTTCTATAGAAACCCACAAATATTAAGCAATTAATGTTATTGTTACGACGTTTTCTATAACAGATGTGTGATTGTGTTTGTTGAACATCCAAGCCACGAGTTTGTTGCAGATCATTCGTTCGCATACTTTTTGAAAGTACAGGATGAGATTACTTTTAGTGGAGTATTTTATGGATCAAAAATGTCTCTAGGAATCCATGAATAATTAACTTAATTGGAAATATATTGTATATTAGGTAAAATGATCATAATGAAACTCGTGGACTATAATATAAAACATTATATATATATATATACAATATATTTATGACAACATAAAAATGATTGATGAACTACACTTATCTCAAAGGCATATTACGCCAATTATATTAATGTTATTATTAATCAATCAACGAATCTTTATTTTTGTATAATATATAACATTATTTAATCAATTATTATGCTTAATAACAACGTATTCAATAAGAAGCTACGTTTTTTTTATAAGACGTCTAGTTTTTATAAATTGCTATGCTGGCAATCTACATAATTATTATAAAGCAATTTTGTAAAACATTATTTTTACAGTTTTTGTAGCACCCGGTGGAA
>LGAG01000426.1:244522-258269 GCA_001278395.1 Lerema accius | reverse complement strand
ATATAATGTCAAGTCAACTTAGCCAAGATATAAATAATTACATAATGTTCGTTAATGTTCAATAAATTATTTTGTTCTCGCAATTAACTTCTCAAAGTTACGACTTTATTATGTAAAGTACATTTAAAAGTTTTTTTAAAAAACCCGCTTTTATTACTTGTTAATAAGAAAAAGAACTTAAAAGTTTAAAAGTGCAAAATTTCAAGTCCCTACTGTTAACCGTTGAGGAGTTCAATCGTCTAGAGCCAATCCTGGTAGCAATATCACATCATGCTTATTATAAACATGCATTGTCATCAGGACTGGACCAGTGTGTAAAATTTTAGCTCAATCGGACACTGGGAAGTGGGTGAAATTTAGCTCGCAAGATTTCATTACAAACACCGGGACAGGTGAAACTAAATAAAAGCTTGTAAAAACATCAACTCCTACCTTAATCTAACTTTTTTCTATTGTTTATTGACGTAGGCTATAAATACTGCACAACAGATCCGGAAATAAGAAATGATTCTACAACCGTTTGCTATCCAAAACATTTTTGGACCACTTATCCAACAATATCCTAGACGAGAAATCAATCAACAAATTATGGAAATAACAGTTTATTCATCCCCTAAATTTTCAAAAATAGTGAGAGGTAAAAGAGAAAAAAAAGGATTTATTGTACCGCCAACCAAAAATGGATTTTGGAAAATTCGCCCCCTAAAGGTACAAAAGATTGTTATAAGTACGATAGGTACCGTAGAATCGTAACTGTAATCGTATTTCCATAATAAACAAAGTTATTCAAAGCGAATAATAAAGCCTTCAGTAACTCATCCAATTAAAATACTACGTATCAAGCAAATAAGAAACTATAGATTCTTGATTTTCTGTATAAAATACATTTTAAATTAATAAGGGGCTTCAATGTTCTTCTTGTTTGAATTCTATTTGGTCTTGTTAAGTACTTTCTTATGATAACTTTCCAATTATGGCAGCTTTTGTCCTCCGTTTACTTTAAAATAAATAATATCAGACGTAGGTAATCAAGGCTGGAGCGACGATTTACATTTGTCTAGCCGATTGAATTCCCTTCCTTTTCATCCGACTTCAAAATGGGTGGTATTTTTTGGGCGTGGGTATGTACCTATGTATGTTTATTTCTTTGGTACGATGTCCAACCCAAACAACTTGACCGGTTTCAACATACCAGAGAACTCTTGCTGCGGTCGAAATTCGACATTATTTATTGTGTCGAACAATACATTAGTTGGATATACCTGGCTGAATATTACACTGACTGTTAATGTCACTGTCAACTGTCTATCAATTGTGCCTTCCGTCTAATGACTATGTACTGTATATTCATAAAACATTTGATTTTGTGAGTTTTGCTTTTAATTTACAAAATATCGTATTAAAAATAGTTTTGTGTACTCTTTCTTTCTGTAAGCTTTAACTATGTGAAATCTCAAACTTATACGTTTCTGCGAAAATATCCTTCACGTATGTTTCAGACATTATTCAAATATCGATTCTACGTAAGACTGGCTGGTAACAATGGTTAATTTTCTTAAACATTCAATGATTTGGATATGTCAAGAAGGAAGGATTAGAGGTTTGAGATGTACGAAATTGAAGAGAACAAATTTTATTACAATTCTTACGCAGTGTATTACAGATTAATACAAGATTTATAAATCCTTGCAATTCATAACTGAGCCATTCCGGTAAATTCACCATAACTCGGCTTGCTGCAATCTAACCTGCAATAAGAAGCATAATTTCACACTATTTTGTAACCGGTTCTGTGTTAGGAACGTTTCTAAGAAACTTATTCCTCGTTAGAAATCAACTTCTAAATCTGTTCTAAATATAGCATTACACATTTCAGTGGATTGCTATTAAATTCCAATACTCCTGGAAAGCACACTAAAGTTAATTGGAAAACATCTGTAATCGAATAAGAGAACCACTCAGCTAATTGCTTTTAACTTCCAATTAACATTTTGTGTATTAATTCCGACGAGTCGGTTCTGTTTTCCTTCCCCTCTTATGATATAAAATGGATTAAATTCTAAGATCAAAATTGTAAGATGTTTGTTTTAAGTAGATAATTTTCGCTTTTGAGGCGCGCATAGGTGGAAATTGTTTTGTAGTGAATTTATAAAATTAAGGAATCAGCTTTAGGTACTTTATAACATACTAGATGATACCCGCGGCTTTGCCAGCGGAAGAGTAGAATTCATCCCAAGGGAACCTATAAACGGGATAAAATCTATCCTATGTCCTATTCCTGGATTCAAACTATCTGTGTGCCAAATTTCAGCTTAATCCGTTCAATGGTTAGAGCGTGAAGGAGAGACAAACATCCAAACATCCAAACATCCAAATATCCAAACATCCAAACATCCAAACATCCTTACAAACTTTCACATTTATAATATTAGTAGGATAATGTGACTTCACGCAGCCTATAATATAACCAGTGAAGAAAATAAGACACTTTCTAACAATACCTCGTTTGTCGAATTATTTTAAGAAGTTCAAAAGTTAAGCAGATACAGATGAACATACATAAAAGCGGACTTGTGTTTGTCACTGAATTCCTCCTAAAAGGCTAGATAAATTTCTAAAAAAATTGTTAAGTATTTTGTATGGTTTGAGTATGGTTTAGAACAACAGTTAGAATCGGCAGGTAACACCGTATAGTATTACCAACAATTGAAGTTATTGAAACGCCGTCTTAGCAAAATGCATAGCAAAAATAGTTAGGGATAATACTAATTTGTAGTCAAAATTGCGAACTATTAAACGATTGGATAGAAGGAATAAAAGGATTAAAATACCGGTGTGCTTTTAACTTGCTCAATCAGCTTGGTTCTGTTTAAGAAACTAAATTGAAAATACTTACTGATGTGGGGAACTAGGGTAACAATCAAAAGGTAAAAGTTGATCAAACATGGTGCAGAACAAAGTCCTTGCATTACCAGTCAATACCATTACCCGCTGTAGTCGGGCAATAAAGAAAGCGACATTTCGAATAAAATAGCGTATAATTTGACCAGAGACCAGATGCAGATAATGACGTAACAGAGCATCTGTTCCAATATCGAGCTGCAAAACTTTTTGCGGTTTTCTCGAGAAGCAACAAAGTTTAAGAGCCTAATGCGACAGTTTATCCGCTTCGACCAGATAAATTTAGGATTATTTCGTTCACATTCCTTTTGTTAGCGTGGTTAGATTACGTGTGTATTTGTATTTGTCTTTCATAAAGCCGGTAATATGACAGGTATTGTTATCAAGACGTCAGGAATTAGGTATTACAAATATTACCTTAAATTAATTTATTTATATTTTTTTAATAAGTATCTATATTTTTTAATAATTATTATATTTTTTTTTATTAAGTGAGCCGTTTGTTCCTTAAACAAAATTAACAATTGAAGTTTAATTTCATCATCATCTGTAAGCTTAAATATAGAAAGCTCGTTGTTAGACAGTTAACGATGACACTAACTTCATCTTCACAGTTAAATCGAACTGAAAATAATCTATTGTTCAATATGATGGTCAGATTTTAACTACACAGCAACCTAGTATTTGTAGTAATTTATTAATGACCCTGATATTATCAAATAACTTTAACACTCTCTGCTTACAACCTTTTGACGACTTAAATATTCCATTTAGTAACATGAACTTTATTCATATCACCATTCCGGAATTTCAATATAGGGATGGGAACTTTTCGCGGTTTTCGACGAGGTAGCAAACTGGGGACGCAACAGAAAATTCTTAAGTTTGTTTTAAACTAGCTAATGATACAGGTACAATGATCATTATTATTTTCTGCTATTAATATTGTGTGCTGAATAAGTACGTCCTTATTAAACAACTAAAGTCTTCCTCGTATTAATAAATATCTATAAAAATCGTAATTAAGTGGGCCGCATCAATACTACCATTATTATTCACTATTTTGCAGTCGTATCACGGGATACGACTTTCAAAAAATTGGGTTTTACTGCGATGCGAATCCGAAATTGCGAATGCGTATTTGCAGGGCAATGCGATATTTTCCCCTTGTTTTCGTCCCAGTACTTATACAACCTACGTGTAAAAGTTGTAAGCGTGATTCAGAAAACAGAATAGCGACATCTATTCAGTATTTTGAACAACTTGTACATCGGCGCTCTAGTTTTGATAGTATTCCTTACTTCATGATATCTTAAAAGTTAATATTGACTAGTAAGGTGTATTATAGACACGTACATTATTGTTTAATTAATAATTTATAATTAAAAACAAACAATCAATATTATACCGTATCATTAGCAAAATGTATCCACTACAGGAATATTTTGACTGTTTTGACTTCATATCATTTTTATTTTATTTTAACGTAGTTAGAAAGTAGGTTTTGAGTACTTAATTTTTGTAGGCATTGCCAAAAGTATTAGAGGCGTTTCTATGAGCGAAAAACATTTGAATTTTGTGATGCATTCCCCTAATTTTTAAATACGAATGTGTAAGGTGTGAAAGAGAAGCATAGCTCACGTTATCTTCTTTCCAACGACATCAATGAGAGGGAAAACTGCTTTACCGACCTCGTCTTTGCCATCAGATTCATACTTACAGCGCCATCTATGATACAAACAAATAGATGATGCTTTTTTAGCAGTGTCTATGCTATCTATAGATTCAACTAAAAATTAAGTGTATCAATAATTATTTCTCATTCACTAAAACACCCCACATTGATTGCTTACAATGCTATTACTTGACTACGACCAGTCATACGACAAATTTCAAAGGCTCCTTTCACTCGTCGATATAAAGCACGAATTGATTGAGAAATTGCTTTTCTATCGTCTAAAATATTCCGATGCCGTTGACTCGCATAATATAAAGGAGGATTTTTATATCAAAGTACATGACTTTCACACATATCTACATTTATTCTGTACATAATATGATCATCAATGACGGGAGATAAATTTTTACTTTCACGGTTAAAATGTAATCGTGTTCGTTAGGTGTAGTTTTTAACAATAATTTAATCAGTTAAACGAGCCAGTTCAATAAATAACTGGGCAGTATTACATGAGCAGTAATTAAAAATAAATTGGTCAGCTGTATTGGCCTGTTACATTGGGCAGTTACTATAAGCAGTTAAAATGGGCTGTTAAATTATTTAATTAGGCGTTTATGTATCAGACTTGCGTAATTAATTATACCTACTCATAATAATATACCTGGTGGATGCTTTTCTGCAATTTGTGTTTTTTTTTAATCTCTCAACTGTTTTACTAATAAAAATTATTGAGTTTAATTGTTACTTTGACTTTCAGCCATTAATTTACTGTTTCTAAATAATATGGTAATTTGCGTGTTACGTAACATTTAGGAAGGGGAAGGAAGGGTAAAAAAAACATTACGGCGGATCAAAAATTTTCAAAAACTACGTTATACCTAAACGCAGCCTGTTGCATTGCAGATTTATAAGGGCACAGACTGCTCAAGGAGCGCGTACCTTACGTAAACTTATGTAACTAACACGACGTAACTATGGCTAACCTTATGTAACTTACATGATGTAACTATGGCAACTTAGTTGTAAATAAAACCCATCTCCATCGACACTACTACCCTTTTCTGATGCAAATTTAATGATACCATAACATCATATAACAACCACCGTTAGAAATCTGGATCCCCATTAAAACTTTCAACAAACATTAATTTATTAGTGTTTCGGAAGTGGGTAGGAAGCGAAACAAAACTACCCGTCAAAATGGCCGCCGGAACACAATGCGGTTAACAAACGATTTCCTTTATTATTATATAAGAGGTTGTCCGTTACCGTTGTCCGTGTCCTTTACACTTCCTTCGTTTGGTTTTTAGGGTCGCTTACGAATTAACAGCACCTCCAACAGACATAGAATACTTAATTTGACGTTTGTTAAGTGCGCTGCTAGTTAAGACGAAATAAATGATTTGAATTTGAAAAATCGGTTAAAAATACCTCGTTAAGTTTCGTTAATACAAATGGCATTTAAAATTTTTGGTAGATACATCTATATTTTAATAAGTGAAGCCTTCAACGTTAAATACTTATCCGCGAATAACTCTAACATACTAAAATGAAATTTGGCATAGTTAAAGTTTACATGGAGAAACAGAACATTAAATTAATCCTTATTACCTACATTAGCTACCCGCTAGTAAAAGTCCCGTAAAAATCGGTCCTGCGGTTTCAGAGATTAGCTGGATCAAACAGACAGATAGACAGACAAAAATTAAGAAAATGTTATTTTGGTATGTATACCATGTGTACATACGTATGCATTAAGTAAAAAGCGGTTATCTTAATATTACAAACAGACACTACAATTTTATTTAGTTGTAGGTATTGATATATAGATGTATAGATATAGATTAACGATGACTAGTACAATATAACGTCATCAGACAATAAATCCCATGAAGCGGTATACCAGGTCGTGTATCACAAGACCATGTCCCAGATTAGCTGCGTGTTCATGAGATAACAGACAAATGCGCATCATCTGTCTTCACTAACACTCGACGCACGGCTCAAAACATATTACGTCGTAACTCAGCTGCAACGCTGTTCCTACCGAACAAATGTGCGGGAACCGTGTTACCCGATTCTTATTCTGACCAGCCGCCAAACATTTGTTTGGGGCAGTGGTTCTCAAAGTGCGGCCCGCGGATCACAGCTGATACGGGAAGTGGAAATGGTGTGTGAAAGTCTCTTACAAATATTAACTAAGCACTCTAGCTTTGCTCTGCACTGTTGTAATTTATATTATTGTTTTTTATTCAAATGCAACATGAGGGTAAAGTTTTTGAGCGTATTTTTGTACCTTTTTAATTTTTTTGTGGACTCTAAAGCGCGAATGGTTTTACGGATTTAAACTTTTGAAGTATTATCAAATTCGCCCCCATTTTGGAATTGTTATAGGCTATTTATTTATATTTTATATGACTCCTCCCGCTAAAATTTTTAGCAGTCTGATTTATTGCTTTTTCCGTAAATGGCTGCAAATTAAAATAATAGAGAGTCCAATACACGTATTAATAATATAGTAACCTAAAAAAATATTTTACACAACATTGTATTTTTCTAAAAAACAAAAATACCGTTTCAAATAATCGGTAGTTGGGTAAGACTGTTTTTTTTTCAAATGGTCCCTAATCTGTTAAAGTTTAAGAATCGCTGGTTTGGAGGATCACAATCCTGATCATCCTATAAATGAGTGACACGACGACACGTTTGTGGGACATATTTCCACCTGCTTTTATTGTAGGCAACAAACAAAACAAAAATAACAAAATAAACAAAAATATACCTACTTTAACATTATATTACTAAGGTTCAACTACAATCCACAATACTAGGAGAGGATATTGACTTCAGCAATACAATGTGAAATAACAGAAAAAGCAGGGAATTCCAATTATAAATTACAAATCTACCAGGTAAGTTATTACAATATCAGATTTTCAACTAAAAAGCATATCAACTCCCCAGTTTTATCTGGCTAGACTGTTCTTTAAACAAAGGGGTCCTCGAACGAACGTTCTAGAAAGGCGTCCCGGCATTGTGACACCGAGATCCCAATAAGTCCTTAACTTCGAGATCGTGCTCGACAAGACCGACATTTTGCTAACCTCCAAGTACCTTATTTGAAAGAAAGTTTGCGGCACTCTTCGAGGAAAACTTCAGTCGCTGAGGTTATTTAGGTTCAGGTTTCTTTATCTTAGATTTTTGTTTGGAAAGTAAATGTTTAGTGCAGTCGATACGTTATTAACGATGACACGTTTTCAGTGCAGATCTCTTCTCATCACTGAGGACAACTAGAGGTCGGCAGAGTGAAGATTCAGAGCCGTGTGTGGCTCTCTGGCTCTTTAAGTGCGGCTCTGGAACAAATATCCATGGAAGACGCAATAATATTTAAAAATATCATACAAACTTGACTTAGTCAAACTTTCCAAGGTGATGCGAGCACAATGTTTGCATTAGTAAATTATGAAATTTAGTTTTATTTATTCTACTACTTATTTAGTGCAATAAAAGTTTACTAATACTAAAGAAGCAGATGTGGGATTGTTGTCAAGTAATAACTTAATTAAAAAAAAAACTGATAACAAACGGATTCATTATGTATTTTACTCGTGAAAAGTCGGACTTTGCCCGACTAGATTCGCGCGAGTGACTTGCGTGCTCCTGATAAGGACCTCAGAATGGTCCGAAACTAGTCGGACAAACTCCGACTTTTCACGTCAGTAAGCTGTCAGTATAAAATACTTAATGTGTTCAGAATTCACTCCCAAATCGTGTGTTAAAACAAAGGGATTGACTGTATGTGCCTTACGAACCTCGGAAGTGCTTAATACGAGTAAATCCTCACCAAAGCATCACTGATTAGCTGGCGTGACGGAAATTCCATAACTCATTTAATCACGTCGCGCGTCGTATTGAGACATGCCGCCGCTAAAAGCACTTCATATAACAGGTTTATAGTTAACTATTAACTATTAATTAATAACCTAAAGTGCTCTATAGTTCAACATCTCTCGGTATCAAATTATAGTGTTAGTAAGTTATACAACGAATTACAATGACAAGAATTTTGCACTTTATTAGGTATACACGTATCTTTTAATTATTCGCGATTTCGGTTAAAGATAATCTTTTTAACCTTCGACGCAAAAGAGGGGTGTTATAAGCTTGACGTGTTTATGTATAGGTATGTCTGTCTGTCTGGCTGTGGCATCGTAGCTCCCAGATGAAGCGATTTCAATTTCCTTTTTTTTTATTAAAGGTGAATTTTGTGCGAGTATTCTTAGATATGTTTGATGAAAATCAGTTGAGCCGTTTAAAAGCTGAAGGGGGTGAAATTGCGAATAACTAAATTTAAAGAGAATATTGTTGATTTTATCGAGTGTTCTTAGCTTAGTTTGATGATAAAAGGTGTCGGTTTTTTTTTTCAAATTTAATATTATGTAGAAAATATGCAGGCATGTACTAGGGATTTAGTATAGCCTAAGTTTACATTGAAAAGAAGCGCAGAAACTCAAACTTTAAGTATTTAAAAAGTATTAAGTATTTGAAAACGTGCATTCCGGTCGCATTTAGCCCACAGATTGGGTCAAATAAAATAATTGGTACAAAATTTTGCAACTTAATAAAAGACGGAATTAACGAAGAAACGTTACCGTTAAGATTACCAAACTATAACAAATCTAACTTATTAAAGAAGAACATTACGGACGACTCGTTTGACAATCGTGTCAAACAGAATAATTTCTGAAACCCGAAATGTGTCAAAGAACGTAATAGGTACCTAAAAAGTTTGTGTAAGTTTTCGGTATCGGTTTCGGTCACAACGACGGCTCCAAACGCCATTTATCACGTTAATCTTGATTCAGTCTCACCGCATCATTTACTGCCATAGAAATCTAAAATGTCATTTCAAACGCGATTTATAGGTACCACCTGCCAAATCAGCACTTTTTCATTTCAAGCCATTTAATAGAACCTACGAACTCAGTCATATTTCCGACTTGTATGTTTTTAGCCAACTGCGTAATTAGAGTTGTGTTTTTCGAGCGTATGTATGTATGTATCTTTTATTTCTTCGGTATGCCCTACAGCCCAAACTGCTTGACAGTTTTGTCGACAATGTTAACCCAAAAACCCCTGTTTTACTTAGGTCGTCGGGCTGTAATAATACCTACCTTTAACAATTTAATTTCAGTTGTCCAATGTAAATAAGATCTATATTAAACAACGATCTAAAGAAGATGGATCGAATCTTCTAGAATTTGCAAGCTCCTAGGCAGAATCGAACTTTTGGTTTTAATTCGAGAAACTTCTCTAGACCAGCCGAACTAATAGAGATGACTATGATCAATAAATCATCATAAAGGCTAGAACCATAACTCCTTACCTCGCCAAAGTCGGGTACCAAACGGATTTCCCTTCATCTCATTAAATGCACGGTTCATTATTGTAATGAAGAAAGCCACTAGTGTTACCGAACGCCTTGATAAAGCACGAAGCAATCCTTGAGTTCGTACTGACGGCTGCTAGAACACTGTCACTTGCCTTGGAAGCTTGTACGAATGTGTTGGAAGTTTTGACGTGATTACGTCTTTAAATTTGCTACCGTACGGGGACAATCCTAAATTCCTAATGATAACAAAATCGGGGACTACAGTTCGGCGTTGCAGTTTCGAAACTATTAACAGTAAAAAAAAATATTTTGTAGTAGTAGTTTTTAATCTGTATTTTAAATTTAATTTCAAATTATTTGGTTCGTGTAACCAACATTTCATTTAACTAACATCAGCGATTTTTTCGATTACATTAAGGAACTAATGTTAAACCGTTATCTATTACAAATTCAAATTCTAATCATTTATTTTGTCTCAAGAACTAAACTTACTTATCTAACGACTACATGCAACCTCTACTTAAGACTATTAATTAAAATCAGAGAAGAAACTGTCATAGTTACAATCTTTATTTGATGAAGCAATAATAGTAATAGTTGATTACAATAATAGAATCAATTGAAATGGAACCTTAAATTACTTCAACTTGTTATCTTACTTTAAAGCTCAGTATCACTTACCGTTGCGAAGCGTGGACAAACAAAGCTTGTTAGCTCGTTAGAACAGACAATATAATGGAAAAAATAAGTCCTCGATAAGTTATAGATTAAGTCTGTTACTTACTAAGAGGAGCTTAATTCCTGGTTTGACGACGTTAGGAAAATATAATTTATAAACGCATCACTGTATTGCACATAATAGGTAATACTTCATTCGACATGACTTGTCAAAAACCGAAATGGCGCAAGACAAAATGTCAAAGTTTTTTTTTATTTAAAAGTAAAATGCATCAGCCAGTTACACCGAACAAGGTCTTAATTCTCAAAGAAATATTCTAATAATATTTACAAGTAATTAATCAAAAATATAAAGCCACATAAATTCTAAGAAAGCTCGCAAAAAATCTCTCGGAAGCACACCGTTAATTGAATAAGAGATTTGCATAATCTTGCTGTTTAATCACAGTGGGGGATTAAACTGGCTGGTTATCTAAAACCTCTTAAATCCTATCGCTTCGAGCCCATTTGTAATGCGCCGTTGAAGGGATAAGGGTTCTTAGATCCGCGGGAGCAACCCAGTTTTGGCGACGACGGGATTGATGAAGGCCATTAAGAATAAGCGCGAAAACAAATAAAAACCTCAGGTTTTTGAATGTTCTAGGGTTTGAGAGGTTTCAAAGGTTTCGGTACCTCGAGACGAGATTTATTGCGGGAAATTCTGTAGTTGTTGTAGTATGAGCGTGGTTTTTGTTATTAAACCTAATAAAAATTAAATAGCAACTTAATTTTTTTAAGCTATACCTACTCGAATATTAAGCTAGCAACAAGGCCCTAAAATGATGCTAACTTAAAAAACTCTATAAAAATTAGTTTTTGAAAATGTTATTCAAAATAAATGGAAGCAGAACAACGTTGCCAGGTCAGCTTGAAGCATAACTAAAATTGCTTACGAATACTCGAATGACCCCAAGCCGTTAACATTATTCCGAAAACCAATTCTTGGAAAACGTTTTACCGAATGAGCAGTGATATCGGCGTATGTTTGCACAAATGGTTGTACAAATGATTATTAATAACTGCGTCTAGGAACAAATTTGTGTGTATTTAGGTCGTAGGCTTATTTGGAAGAGTTATTGAAGGCTATTCAACCATTAATTCATGGGTCAGCCAATACTATAAGGGGAGCAGAATCTTCTTCTTTGGGCATTTGCCCAAAGGGGGAATGAAGATAGGAAAAATAAATTTTTAAACACGATCAACAGACAGTAATCCTACTAATATTATAAATGTGAAAGTTTGTAAGGATGTTTGGATGTTTGGATATTTGGATGTTTGTCCCTCCTTCACGCTCTAACCATTGAACGGATTAAGCTGAAACTTAGCACACAGATAGTTTGAATCCAGGAATAGGATATAGGATAGATTTTATCCCGTTTATAGGTTCCCCTGGGATGAATTCTACTCTTCCGCTGGCAAAGCCGCGGGTATCGTCTAGTATACAATTATGTACTTTGTAAAGTCCTAATCTGATACTAATAATACATAGGTAATGTTCTTTAGTTCTGATAGGTTATTACTTTATACCTTCTAGAAGGCGCTATTATCAATTTATTAACCCGCTTATTATTATACAGAACACTGAATAAAACTTCCAAAGATAGGTAGGTAGTAGGTACCTATATCATTTCATAAGTAAGTCATGTAGTTCAAAAGTTCTGAGGGAAAAGCTGATTCAACATTAAATCAAAATCATAACCCGTCGTTGTCGGCTAAAAAACCGATAAATCTGGGCTGAAAGAAGAAGATTCATATTAATCACGGCGCCGGTCAAAAATTTGATATTTCGCTGCCAATCATCAAAGGGAATATTAACGAGACAGTGGCGGTGCACCCAAATATATTTGTACATGCAAAAATATGCATTACTTGTTCACTCGCAGTGCAGCCTTTAATAAGATTGAATTTGCGACTAAAGCCAGGTGTAATTACTTACAGGTTCGAAATATTCAATGCCCACAGGAAGTAAAAGGATGAAAAATGATTCTGACACTATTTGATAACTCTGAATCTAGATTGTATTTTATGATCGGAAACATTGTAGTTTGTATTTTAAATACAAATGTAGTGACTTAGTAAAATGTTATAACTCTTATCTAGGAACATTTATGAGCTTGGTTTAAAACGGCTTAACAACATTAACAATATACTGATTTTTAATCAAAAACCGTAGTATCTTAATGGTTATTTTACAAGATTTCTGAAGCAATAACACTAAAAAAATTATACATGTGTGTTGTAAAAACAAGTTCACGCAATAAAGTAAATCAGGATTTACGGAAAACTATAAATCACGATAAACAAGATAAATTGAGAAATAATTTACATCGATCATGCGATCGAGAATTAATAAAAAATATTTATTCGTGAACCGGGGCTGTTTTGAGTGCGACTATCAGCTGTTTCACAGCTCAACGAATTTCATTACTATTTATTTGTGATTTATTTATTTGATTCGATCCATCGACTGCGAAAGCGAAAATATTCATGTTTTCAATTAATATTTACCCAGTAGTTTTTTGTGTTAACGACAGCAAGCCAATTAGAATTGCGAATGGAAGATTTTGGCTTAAATCTCCGCACGGACACAATTGCGCTTGTGTTTTTTAAATATTTATATAAAGGTTTGTTCGTGCGCACTACTTATTATTCAGTGCAATGTTTTTCGTAGCTGACTGACAATGGTTGTTCAAAACCGTTCCAATATTTTAAACTATACAGAAGTACAATATCGGAACTGACCTATTTTTACTGCGGATAATAACAAACGGGTTATTTTCCTAGAAATTAACTTGGAACTGGTAATTGAAAAGTAGCAGAAATATGATTAGAACTTGCGTTTCTGTTTTAGTTCTTTTTTATTTAGTTTTGGGTTTCCGAATCTATTTACAACAAAGATTTTCACTAGTAAATAAAGTTTGATGAAGGTTATGGTACACATCGTGTCACAGTCTATTGTGTACTATGAAAGGTCAACTGACGTGTCCTTTATGATACCTAATCTTTTGTAGAAAACATCGTCCTATCACGCAATGATCCTCCTCGCGTCGTTTTCCTCA
>LGAG01000426.1:208919-226957 GCA_001278395.1 Lerema accius | reverse complement strand
TTTAGCTTGAAATAATTTATTTATTACTGCATAATACTGGTTTTGTATTGTGAGTACTCTGTGGTACTTTAATGTCAACAATGACAGACCCGTCTGTCAGTTCAACGACATTTCGTCACGTCATTGCCGATGACACTGATAGCAGCTGACGTTTGACAGTTCGTGTGATCGATTGTAATATTTTCATTCATTTCATTTTAATCGGCTCATCTCGGTTAAAGTAGTCATCGACATTGAGGTATAAAAATTACAATCTATGATTCGGTTTCTTTATCATTGTTGATGAAGTTTGTAACTGATTGAAGGGAAAAAATAAACAAACATTTTCGCATAATGCCTTTCCCAAGATCTTGTGATACCTTTGCGGTTTTGCCTCCCCTCACGAAAAGAAACGCGGTGATATTTGGGAAGAACTCTGATCGTCCCCAGAATGAAGTGCAAGAAGTGGTGTTGGTGAAAGATCGTCCGAGGGAAGCGAAATTAAAGGTAATTAAGCACACCCCTTTTATAAGATAAGTCAGATTGTGTCGGAATTTAGATTAACGAGTTATTTTGCAAAGGTTGCAGATTAAAATGCCTTAATAGATAAACAAATTTTTCGGAGTAATAAATTACAGTGAGTCATGTATGTGCTAGCTGATACTGAAGTAATTTGAGTACGCGCAATTAGCAATTAAAATGCAGCTCGCGAAGAACAAATTAAACGTATTAATGCTATCCAATGGTTAATTTTTCTCTTACTAATTGGTAGGGGATCCGTGATCCTTTTGGAATTCTTGGGAATGGACAACAATGACCATTAGTCAGGATTAAACATTAATCAGGTGTTTGGAGAGGACAGATACTAACTTATAGTAATCAGTTTTAAAAGCTTTATAACCTGACCAGAAAATCATTGGCAAACTTTTAAAGTCATAAAAATCTACTACAGAAATCACAATATAAATATCATACATTAATTTCTGTAGAGTTCTTTTATGGGATTATTGTGTGCAATAAATGCAACAGTAATGATCGTATCACAATCAATTTCATGGTGAGAGACACTTGTGTTTATACAAAGGCAATCTGTATTAAAGATAACGACTACTCATGAGTAAACCCACATTAATGATCTCTTTGTTATTGGTACTTACTACACTTTGACAAAGGGTAAATTTAAAATGAAATTATTTATCTTAAGAACAAACAGGTCTCTAACAAATGTATAAAAACAGCTTAAACTACAAAACTATATCTTTAAAAAAACACCTAAAATCTAATAAAACTACTTTATATAATAATTCAAAACTCTAGAAAAATTAGGTAATGAAAATATCATAATAACAATAACTGTTTATTCAATATAGATAGTGAGCTTGTTAGAACATACCATGTTTACTGAGTCAGCTAGGTTTAACCCTGTCCTAGAAGAAAGGTAACATTTATTGGGATTATTTATGTATGTATGTCCATTAAATTGGTACCTCCTTTTGCTTAACTGGCTTGACAGATCTTTGGAATTGTCTATTGTAGAAATAACGTATAATTATGTATAATTTCGTCAACAACTTTTCAGCAGTTAAGTTTTATTATTAGTTAATTAGTAGAGTTTGCATTACCATAATATATAAATTATCCTTCACCAGTGATAAAGAATAAATTATGTCGAGTAGCACCTTATGTGTACCTCGGAGTTTCAGATAAACAAAATAGTCTTTATTTATAATAATGTATACTGTAAACATCCTTTGAATCAAGGTGACCCATTCATGTTTATATGTATCAAACTACTACAATACAATTTGCCAAAGCTAACACTTAGGAATTAGCATCCTATTTCACTTACAGTGTATAACACATGTTATTATTTATACAAGTCTTGGCTTTTAAACAATAATAACTTAAGTATACAATTATATATTTTATACAATTGATTGTCTAGTTGAGTAGAAGTATAGTATTTAATAGGTCAAAAAAATTATACAGTAAAGTTTGTGTGGCTATTCCATAAAAGGTTTAACAGCTAATCAACCTTGGAATGTTTTGGTTATTAACATTAGAAATAACAATATTTATATAATTTTAATAAGCAAAATTGATAACCATTTGCCAAACTAAAAGAACTAAGCAAATCACCCCTGTATTTAAACAATGTCTGCCTTGAAACTTCATTTTCCAGGATCCCCAAAACTTAGTAAATTTAAATAAACGAATATGTCATGAGTCTTATCGCTTTTCTGAATTAACTCACCATTGCATTGCCATCTTATAGGGATCTAAAGTCTATTTTATATACGCATACTGCTACTTAAGACATTTTCCAAATGTAAAGACATATATTCGTTTTTATTCCTTACAAAGAGGAAGTACATAACGTTATTATGTGTAACTAGTATGTAAGGCAATACTTGTATTTTCATGCTAATATTGTTATTATACGCAATAATGTGGGCTCTGCATGGTTCTGTGACTAAATAGATTTGCATTTTGTTTTTGTTGATTTGTGTATTCATAAGCTGTGTTACATGAAAACCTCTTTTGTACAGTTATTTTTAATATTCATTGACTAAGGCAGGCTATGATTTTGAACTAGTATTATATCTATGAATGTTAACTTATTTTCTCCTAAGGGGCCCTTCTATTATTATGTAAGCAGATTCATCACAATTATTTACCCTTATCTCTCTTGTCAGCAAAATTAAGCTAAGCTCTTACATCCCCTCCCATACTGAAGTAAACATTGTTATAATTATACATCTTTCCTTTAGTGTTTTTTTTTATTGTGTCTGCCATATACTGTACTAGACGTTGCCCGCGGCTTCGCCCGCAGAAGAATAGTTTTAACAAATATGGGATTTATCCCAAGGGAACCTATAATCGGGATAAAATGTATCCTATGTCCTATTCCCGGATGCAACCTATCTGTGTACCAGATTTCAGCTTAATCTGTTCAACGGTTAGAGCGTGAAGGAGGGACAAACATCCAAATATACAAACATCCAAATATCCAAACATCCAAATATCCAAACATCTTTACAAACTTTCACATTTATAATATTAGTAGGATTATAATATTAGTAGGATAATCGTAAATAACTACCGACGTAATCACCATCTAGACCATTACCCCATATCATCAAAAATAAGCAAAGGAAAGACCCACCTATGGGAGCCGTTCAAGTATGCTTACGTAATACTTGAACGGCCTCTAACTTCGGAAATATGATTTGAGAAATTAGCCGTTGGAAGCGCTTTATTTGTCCGCTAATTATATAGGTCGTATGACGTCACATTAATTGAACACGGCGCCTGTTCGTTCCATTCCATGTTGGTTATTAAAAATTGATTAACACATAAAAACATATACTTATATTCTCAGCTGTTGCGATTAACTTTGCTTGCATTTAATATGCTTTAAGCGCGAATTTTCAGTAGTGGAGTTTTAGTTTTTTTTTTATAAAATTAACTACTTGCTATTATAATCTATACAAATAAATAAAATTGGAGTGTCTGTTTGTAATATTAAAATAACCGCTTTTTGCTAAATGCATATGCCTATGTATACATGAAACGTATATACTAAAATAAATGTCTGTCGGTCTGTGTGTCTGTCTGTCTATTTGTTCTAGCTAATCTCTGGAGAAGCTGGACGGATTTTGACGGGACTTTAAGCTACTTTTTATAATTTCGACCTTAATTTTCCCGAAGCGAAGCGAATGCGGGTCCACTAGTGATATAATGAATGTATACACTACACTATCCATTGAATGATTTACACTCTTCACCAGTGTACCTACATCAGTATTGAAGAGAGTCCGAATCCTATCAACTCGGTGATCCTGAGCAAGCCAGCGTGGATGTGGGGAGCTGAAATGGGCGCCAATGATAAGAACGTGGTCATCGGCAACGAAGCGGTCTGGACTAACAACAACGAAGGCGATGGTGACGCCACTCAGAAACGATTGCTGGGAATGGATTTAGTGAGGTAATTCTTTAACTGTTATACATTTATTTATACATATCGATGGTCAATACATATAAAGCGATATATCAAGCACCTTTACGAATGAGGAGTAGATTTAAAAAAAATGGATAAGTGTATCAGTGAGCTATTGAATTTTGTGTGTAACATACATATGTTTACTGCACTTCAGTAATTAATGTTTGAAAATCTTTGAAAATCCGTTTGAAATTATTGTTGTACCATATCTGTTCTACTACAAGTTTTGTACAGATGTCAATTTTTAAATCGGCATTTTTGACATCTCCCCAAATTTTTCGCCATCGGGTTTTTTGTTTATCTATCAATAACTAATTGATTACATACTAGTTTTATCTTAACATTTATTTTGTTGTCATGCGGTCTTTTCAATTACAGACTGGGTCTCGAAAGAGGAAATACGGCTGAAGAAGCGCTTGAAATCATCACTTCTTTGTTGGAGAAGTATGGACAAGGAGGCCCTTGTTCAGAGTTTGACGACAGCCATTTTTACCACAACTCATTCCTGATAGCTGACCCTAAAGTGGTATGGGTACTGGAGACTAGTGGCAAGCTTTGGGCGGCTGAGAAGATTACTGAAGGGTACAGGAATATATCCAACGGTTTGACCATCAGGACCAAGATTGACAAGCATTCGGAAGGGTTAAAAGAAAAGGCTGAGGCTATGGGCTTGTGGGATGGCAAGGTAACGTATCATTTAGTAATTAATGCTAGACTATTATAACGACACAAATAGATAAAGGACATACAACTTAACCGAGAACAGAAATTAAAATTCCTCATCTAAATTTGCACCTTGTTGGGAATTGAACCCAGGACCCATTAAATGGCCGTCCGGCTAGGTAACCAACGCGCCATACGTCAGTTTAAAAAATATATATATTTAACTTAGTTAACTTAACTTACTTTCTAATTAAGTTGCTACCAACATAATTATTGCGTTTAAGCCTTATTTGAACGATTAAATAAATACAAATATTAAACTATTCCAGGGCAAATTTGACTTTACGGAAGCATTTTCTTCTGGGGGTGACGAAGCTCGTCAGAAAGCAGGGGAACGTCTTCTGAAAGAGGGATCAGAATCTGGGGGCTTTGATGCCGTACACATGTTCAATGTACTGAGACATAAGGAGAGCAACATTTGTCGTGGCTGCGATGATACTTTCCCTACAATGGGCAGTCAGGTTCGTGTTTTATTATGACTAAGGATAGCCAGAAACTGCTGCTTCAGATAGCTTGAAGCGTATGTGCGTGATATGAAGCAACCTCTTATATAAGAAATAATAGATGCAACAGAGATAACAAACATTCGACAGTTACTATTAACAATCTATTGTTCGTCATAATTTTTAATGGTCTAATTTCAACCAATATCCTGTAGTTATGGTCGTGAGTGAATAATTTATTATTAACCTATTAATTTATTTATAGGTGTCGTCATTGACTGCTGAAGGGTTAAGTGTTCACTGGTTCACCGGCACGCCAGATCCGAGTGTGTCTTACTTCAAACCCTTCGTGTTTACGCCCAATGCTCAAATATCGGCGTATACTGAAAGTCCGAATGAGGTAAGTTTTTACATGACTGCGCTATAAATGGGCCATTACAAACGTGCAAACTACGTCATCAATCATTTTATCATATCTCTCGTTCACACCTATAGGTATATCGGAACTCTCACTCCCACATTTTAACGAGAGTTCCGATATACCTATAAGTGTGAACGAGAGATATGATAAAATGATTGATGACGTAGTCTGCACGTTTGTAATGGCCCAGCTATAGGTAATGTTGTATGTCTATTTCTCTGTTACGTTCTAGAGTCTTAACTGCTTGATGGTTCGTTTGTAAGAGTGATATAGGCTAAGTATATAGTTTTGAAATGTTGATGTATAAAATATTTTATATTTTTTTATATCTATACTAATAATATAAAGCTGAAGAATTTGTTTGGACGCACTAATCTCAGAAACTACTGGACCGATTTGAAGAATTCTTTTAGTGTAAGATAGTCAATTAAGGAAGGTTGTAGGCTATATAACATCACGCTAAGATGAATAGGAGAGGAGCAGCAATAATTTGGCGAAAACGCCAAAATTACGCGGGTGGAGCCGCCGTGTATTATAATAATGACTACTACTTTTCAATAGTGCTATTTATCGGCAGTTTTCTACATAGCTACGTCAATAATGGAACTAAAGAGCGCTGTAATAAAATTAATTTAAATTTAATATTTAATTTGTACAATTTTCAGCCTAAACGCGAACACCATCTTTACACGCTTCACGCTAAACACGTTCTGAAGTCTAACAACGAAAAGATATCTAAAGTTCTCCGCGAAATTGAAGAAGGATGCCTCAATGAAATGTCCGTCTTGATTAACAAGTATGAAGTCAAGGAACTAAAGTTGGAAGAACTCGATGATCTAATGAAGAAATGCGTGGAAACTGAGGTAAAACTTTACGGCTAATTCTTCTGTAGATTAGTCGAAATTATGTGAACATTTGTCGATGTTTGTCAGTGTTACAAAACATTACGTTTGTAATGATTTTTCAGTGTTACATAGCTTTATATTTCTCATGATTTGTCTCCTTTACAAATCGTTACATTTTTGTAATAATTTGTCAATGTTACAAAGTTACTTTAAAATATCAAATGTATGGAATTACTTTGTGTTATTTGTAGGTTTGCCTTCATTTATTGACAGCTGACATGACAAATGTTCATATACCCAGTACTCCATCACAAGAAGAATGTTACCGTAACGACAGTTTCGATTATATGCGTCTCTTTCCAACATTAATTTTGTTGAGGTGTTTGAGAGAGAAGGAAGAATTAATCGGTTTCAACTTTAAAACAGAATCTTTAATAAATGGCGTAATAAATCCTAACCATGGTGGCAAATTGATTAATTTATTAAAGGTTTTGTAATCGTGACTAATATTTTTTTTTTTGACATGATTAAAAAAATATGATTTCTCTAATTTTTCATTGTTGCTAAAATGTGTTTTTTCTTGTTATGGGGAAGTTTTAACTTGTCAAATTTATATAATTATGATGTAATTGGAATTATTTACAAGTTTGATTAATGCAATATAGTTATGCCACTAGGCGAAATTGATATCGTATACGCAGTTATGGTAAAAATTTGTGAAAAGTGAAAACTTTTGAAGGAGTTAGGAATTTCATAGAGAAGTGTTGAAAAAAAACGAGAAATTAAGCATTCTTTAGTCTTAGTATTAAAGCACTATCAGTAACAGAAAATGCACTGGTGTACCAAATTGATTCATTTCCTTTGAAATTCACAAAAACGAGATATCGTATGAATGTTTCTCAATTACCAAATTAGTCGATTTCTTCATCATTCTAGATAGGTTAAATAGATAAATATACTATTTATATGCTTTTTTGACTTACATAAATTACATTATTGTAATTTCATGTGTGACTTTAACACTTAGTTAAATATTGTGTTAATTTATATTTATTTTATTATTTTATTTGCCTGTAATTGTTCTAAGAGGCACCTGTGTAATAATTTATTAACAATAAATTATTTTTATTTACAAATGACTATTTAGTATGAAAAAGTATGAGAATGTATATTTTCGCACAAGATCTCGGTGTCTTAGTAATTTCTGAAGTTATAGACAATGATATTTCATACTATACATATGTTACGTTCTCACTAAATAACTGAAAAACTCAAACCAAAAAATATAAAGACTCAGTTGTCAGAACAAAAAAGTAAGGTTAATTTTTTTCTTTTTATTTACGATTGCACATTCATCACAAAGAATGGCCTGCCGAGCAATGTACCGGGAAACGTTACCATTTTTTATTTACGTTATGTTTTTTTGACTACGCTTTTATGTTTTTAAGGCGGGTCTATATATTTTTTGGTGTGAGTTGATAAAGAAAAAATCTTAAATTGGAGTCTTTTCGTTTCTTCTGCAGTATAAAAAATCATTTGTTGTAGGTAATTTCAGATTACAGGCATGTAGTAAATACTATAAAGAAATCTAGAACATAGGTATTTAGATCTAAAGTTTAAAAAAAACACAGTTTGTGAACGGTAGTCATATATAAGGTGCCATAGACGTTATTTCTTTTAAGATTTATTTGGCATGTTTATAAAAAAAGGGGAATTTGCTAAAATATTTTATTTTCCTAAATTTACGTTTGCACTAAAGGTTGAATTTGATTATGTTTGGAAACAATATAAATCAAAAATCATTTGCCTAATAATATAATAATATCTCAATATCCCGATTTGTCTTCCAAAAAACATGTAAAGTGAGTACGCAATAGCAGATATTCTTCAAACATTGAATTTAACCAACCGAATATGACTCTTTTGCATAACTTAATAGTAAAAAAACTTCAATTTACTTAAAAAGAATATTTTAATGGTATTTGTGAATTGTCTTTCCATCAATTACTTCCTTTAATCATAGGTAGGCTTATTATACTTAAAATGTGATCAATTTTTGATATATGCCTCATTCTTTTAAATGAAAGACAATTATTATACCTCAAGTAATGAATGGTTTCACCTTTGATTGTTTTGTTCCTACAGTCATTTAACATTTAATACCTATTGACTGGTTTCATTAATAATATTTAAAATGTGCCATAAAAATGGATATAAGAGGAAATGAAGGGATATATCTTGTAACGAAAAGGAACTTATTAGCCAAAATATACAAAGTATATATAGGTGACGCTTTTAGATATAAAAATATATATTATGCTTAACGCTTTAAAAGATAAAAATAAATATAAATGAAATATTTATGAGCATCTAAGTCTCAAAATGTTAGGTTAAAAAAAATTGAAAAAATTTACCTATTCATAGTAAACGGTATAATAATTGCAATATTTTCTAGATTGCCCAAATGCATACTACATAATTAGATCAAATGAATCGGTTAATGTTACGGGAACGTATGTGATTATAAGTAGAATTTGCAGTAATTAATTTAAAATCTAACCACATTTTCGTGACATTATCATCAAATTATTAAAATATTTTCTCCACACATAATGACTGCTAAACTAACTAAACTTAGTGAATCATCTGTTATTTTTATATTTTAGTTACTGAACTATTCTTCACATATATATTATATTTTAACTTCTAATACTCAGTGTCATTGATATATTTCGGCCGATACTTAACATCCACTTATTGAACTAAATCCCGTCCAATTTATGAAGGACTTATAATATGTATTTGTCGTTAATCTTTACATTGTAATCTCAGTATTGGACTTTTTTCTTTGGAGACTGATTAATTCTATGGTTATTGTATGGGAATATATATAAAATATGTTAAAAACTTTAAATTGGGTGGTTAAAATTTAAAATAATGTAAACGGAGTTATTTTCAAAATTGTTTTTTATAAATATTTTTTTATTAAAATTGTAAAGTTATTTTCGAATGCTTAAATTCATTTTACGTTACTTAATAAAGGATTTTCATATTTTACTTATATATATAATATATTTGGTACTCCAAAATACACTAATCTCTAAAATGGTGGAGACTCGAGGTGCTATTTCATTCAAAACTCAACAACCAAAGCTTCATCCAAAGTGTAGATTTTAAAAGTTCATAGTAAAGTTATATAGCTAATTAAAGTTAATGCAATGAGTGTAGTGCTAAACATAGATTCATGATATTTTATGCGATAGATGTGTTACGTGCTTACTGCACGTTTTTACGACAATTATTTCCTGTCTCGTTCTTAAAATATTAATGTCATAGATAAATAATTTTCTTGAATCTATGTATCATAATCTATGTAGATAAGGTTAACAAATGTCGCTTAATTCTTGGATATAAAAAAATATATCTCAAAATTCTTTATATATATCGACGTACTTGTGTACTTATTTACTAACTATATAAATAATATATAGCAAATTTTATTTACGTGCCAGTTTTATGCAAATGTTGCAAATATTTTTAACTTATTTAGTTGGGGGTTGAAATAAAACGTTAATTCGTAAATACTTCTTACATAACTTCTTTCTTAATTATTTCCTGACAGTTATTTTCTAGTAAGGTTAAAATTCAAAATGCTAAGCTTGAAATTAACTTGAAAAATATCTAAATATTTTGAAAGTCAAACAATACTTCCTAGTTTTAAAATGCATTATGGATGATATTACAATAGATGGATTTTATCTCTTAAAGTCACTGCATTTGTTAGGGTTAATTGCTTAACTGAATTTGTATTTTATTTCAACCCTCAAGAGTTGTGCTTTAGCTTAAATTGTAATTAGAAGTCGCGACAATCCAGACGTATTCTATTCAATATTTAATATCTTTTATAGGTTAACAATAAAAACTGACTGTAGAAAATATAAAAATTCGATAAATGACAAAGGTTGAGATATCGCGCTAAAAGATCTGTTATTTCTTAGCCTTCATTTACCAATCTCATTTTAAGGTTGAATTCTATATTTTAATGTTATAATTTTTATTTTTGATTTTTGTTAAGACGAAATTTAAAAAAAAATACTACTACAGTTTGAATAATACGGATTGTCGCGATCACTGTTTTTGTAAGCAATGTGTGCTAATATGAGCCTTATCAAAATGTTAGAGTAGGAAATATTTACGATTTAATATTTACATGAATAATTATTAATTGCGTGTTAAATCTTTCGATATAATTGTAAGGTGTTGGTTCGATCCCTACTAAGGGTTTGTGACGCGAAAAATATTTATTAAAATTTCGGTGTTCAGTGTATTTTTGTCGATTATAGTTAACTTTGAGAACGTTTATAATCATAAGTTTATTTCTGTGTCTTAAAACTAACTATGTTATACTTACTCCTAATAGTGTAGATATATGTAAAGCATACTGCAATCCTACATATCAAAGGTTTTATTCAGATAAAGATGTAGTATTAGAATATTAAGCTCCAGGTTATTGTTGTAATAACACAAAATATTTTGTTTAAAATGGGGGGCTATTAAAGTTTGACGTGGCCATTATTTTTTATTTTCCACTCATGTTACCGGGAAAAGTTAGAATGGTATTTTCCATCTCAAAATAAACACATAAATATGCTTCATTATTTTATTTAATTGTAGAAGCGCCGACGTCAAAAAAGCGAGAAAAAATTAGGTTCTAGTGTTTACTTATTTTTATATCTATTTGTGTAATTAGCAAGGCTAAGATTTCCTAGAGAGGGTATTTAAATTTTGAAGGTGAAAAGTAACAAGTTTGAAAAATATCATTTTTTGTCGTTAGAAAACGAGTGGAACTTTTTATATTATCTATTGCGAGCTTGTTAGGTAAACGTAGTTATAATTGCCATTATTACTGTGTGTTATTTGTTCAAGTGCAGCAAAAACATATTTTTACTTTATTTACTTACATTTAACAAGCTACATGACATGCCATTAAATTGTAATAATTATTTTAAGTATTTTTTATCATATTGTTATTTTAATTGCTTATAGTAGAAACGGTAAACATTTTATTGTAACACATTAAATGAGGTAGTAAATATTTTAGTGCAATTTTACGCATCTTATCTTTGTGTTAAATGCAATGCAGTGAGGCTAGCTTACTAATGATAAATCATCGCTTATTTAAGGAGTTTATTGTGGAGATACTCAACTATATAATGTATATTTATATATATTCAGCAGATTCCTAAAGTAAATATCTTAGTAAAAATGTATAAAACAGTTATTACATTACTTTATCCATTTACTCCTATACATAACCAAGGTTCCAAGCCTATATTAATTATTATTTGACGTCATCAAAATTAACTAATCTCATAGATATGATTTCGGAGAAGTAATTTCAATCTAAAAGTGTATCTTCAACCTTGTGAATATTGTCAATAAAGTTCCATTTTGCGTGTATTCTAATCTGGATGGAACCTTTACAGTTATCTGTCTACTCTAATCACTATAATTTTTAAATATATGCACGAAATGTTGTTTTGAATGTCAGTTTCATATTTCTAGTTATTAAAGTAGGTGCTGTGCTATTGAAATATTGTTTATCGCTAATAAATATTTAGTTAAACATTATGGATGTTTTGATATACCCTCAACTTTACGCTTAAATTTGTTATCAATACCTATCTTAATATTCTCTGAATATAATTATAAAAAAAAAAATCTATTAAACGGATTTATTGTAAAAAAATGTACTGAAAGCCAAAAAATTAATGCGAAAGGCCCTAGGTAGCAGTCATCACACCGTTTTTAGCGTTCAATACCTTAAAGATGACAACGGTACTCTATTACTAAGGCTCTGTTATCTGTTTGTCACCAGGCTGTATCTCATAAACGGTGATAGCTAGAAAGCCGAAATTTTCACAAATTATGTATTTCTGTTACCGCTATAACGACAAATATAAAAAATAAGGGGGTTTCTATACAATAAAAGGTTTATTAACAAGCGTAATTGTTTTATAGATAATGGTACAGAATCCTTCGCGCGCGAGTCCGACTCGCACTTGGCCGGTTTTTATATGTTGCATAGCAAAGGAAATTGCAGTACTACTATATCTACCGCCTATTGAGGTGGCGACAAACCTCGAATAGCAATATAATTTTGACTATTAGTCGGTTAGTGCCTTCTGTTAGTTATAGGTGTTAATAAAAACTTCCTAGCTGTTGAAGTTAGTGGTGTTAGTATACGTTAGCCAGTAGTAATTGTATTTGTGCAAATCAGTGTGTCAATAGATGTGTCTCTTCAGGCGGCATAATGACATCTTTTCTAGGTTGGATATTATTATTGCCTGGTTGGCTAATATTCCTTCAGCTAACACTAGAGGTGTAGAATCTTTTACATTTCTAGGCCTCGGTAATAAGATAGTAGTGTGTATTGTATCCTGAGTTGAAGATGATTGATGAAAAATATATATTTTTAAAGTGGATTCTGTAACACTGACAAATAAAACACTCAAATTTTGGGACGCCTTTATTTCATTTCTAATATTGAACTCACAAAACATTTAGATATTGTTTATTCTAACTGGTTATTATTTAGACATCAATATTTCTGATTAATCTACACACAAAAGCGGCGCGTCAAATTATACTGTGCGCTTACAATAACATTACATAAATTGAACATTTATCGACACCAATTACCAACTACGTTGCACAATTGTAGACATTTAATTATTATAAATCATTTTTATGGTTATTATAGTCGACAGACGAACCACGAATGTGGTCATCGTCGTTGTCTTGTAAATGTAAAACTAAGGTACTGCTGTACCATAGGAGAATAATTTAATACAAGATAATATTAGGCTTAATTACTTCAATAAGGGAGGATGATGTTTAACCTCAGAAATATCGACCATTCGTTTACCGCTGGCATTATTAGTAGTTACTGTATCGTGCACAAACCGGTTGAGCAGAAATATAAGATTATGCAACCGGGTGGGTGGGTGATTAACAATACTAATTTCCAAATTGAAGAAAGAATGAAATGTAACATATCATCCCTGAGCCTGAGTTGAAGCGACTTTTACAACAGCATAGCATCCTAAGCTACGTCGCAAATCACCATTAGCTGGGATCGTAGGCAAGAAAAAACCTTAGTAAAAAAGAATCGAGCGTCAAACACAATAGAAGGAGAGATTGTATTTCTTTAGTAAGGTGAAATCGTTCATATTGAAAAGAATTTAGTCCCAAATTTTTTTCACCCTTAAAATACATTTATATTTACAGTTTTATAACTACTTATGCCTTATGTACTATAGTTTACTCGTTGTTACCGTTGTCGTCTGGCTTCTCTTCGGGCGCGGCTTCGTCGGTTGCGATATCTTCTCCTTCACGAACTTTCTCAGTGGCAGCTTTAGGTTTTTCGACTGACACAGACTCAGCAATTTTGTTTTTCTTGATTGGTCTCTCCCGTACCGGTAGCTGAACTACTTTTGATCCTATTCTGACATAAACTTTCCGGGATCCGAGATCGAAAATTGGGCAGACCATGTTCCGTGGAGGGAAAGGGAAATTTGGAGTGCGGGCTATCTTGCGGTAGTCGATCGTCCTAGCCTTTTTGGGCTCAACAACAATTGGAGCAGGAACGTCATCCGCTTCGGGCTCGATGGTGAATTCAATGATTCCCTTTATTTTCGATATTTCCATATTGAAACGATCATTCTTATACTCCTCAATGTTTATTTCGATCTGGTCTGTTACTTTATCTTTTGGTTTACCTTCCGCGAGGATGTCATTCGACTTGTCCCCAATAGCATCTTTATGTATCTGCTGTGCAGCAGAGCAGTCATTGCACGGCTCATCATCTGCATGTTCAGAGTGTTCGCCAGCCTTTGTATCGACGTCACCGTCTTCTTTTTGAGCAATCATATCATCTTTAGATTCCAAATCATTAGTATCATTTCCTTCTGCTGTCAAAATAGGATCTTTATCCGCCCCACTCTTATCTTGAAACTCGGTTTTATCCTTTGCATTGGATCCAGAAGCTTCTCCAAGACTTATTTCATTAACAAATTTTTGTTTCGAATATACAATTTCTGGATAGTTACTCTTAAGGTGGGTTCTCTTAGGAGTGTCATCAACGTTCATGGAAAGCTCAAACTGAGCGACGAGCTGGGAAAGGACAGTTTTGAGATGATCTATAGAGCTTCGTTCGGCAGCCGCCATTTGGCTTTCCTGGCACTGGTCTCCTGGGCAGGTGAGCATCTTTTGAAGGCGGGCTTTTTCGGCCAATGTGACTTTTAAGTCTGGGTCTTCCTTTAAAGCCTCCGTGAGGGCCAGTCCTTCTTTGCTGTAGAGAAATGCGGATGGAATGACAACGTCGACCTCTTCCTTGCCGTCGTTAGACATCGCAAATACGGCCGAGGTATCGGCGGTCGAGTTTATTGTGTTATCGATGATAATCGCCAGTTTCACCCCTGCGAGCTGCATTTGCCACACTTTTTGCGTGAAAGTGCATTTGCCTCGGTAGGCAATACCGAATTTGCCAATGACATCTCTGATGTTAATAATTTCCGAGCAGGCATCTGGAGGGTTGACGAGAGCCAACTTTCCTTCGTAAACATTATCCCCAGTGATTTCTTTGCCGAAGTGAGCTGGGCCGGCGGTGTACAATACGTTTTGGAACATAATCCCGAGCAATTGAACCCCGTTTTCAGCATCTCCGAGGTTGTTCCACTTGGTCATCTCGTGCATGAAGGTGAGGCCTTCGGCAGCGTCATTTGGAGAACGTGCCTGTAATTTAGCAATGAAAAAGTTATATGCATTACCTTATAATGAAAAAGTCTTTGAAACTATGATCGCCACACTCTCAAACGTTTAATTTAATGGTATCAATCTCCAGGTAAAAAAATGTGGCAATAGGTTTTGTACTTAGTAATCGTTAGAATAGAAACCAGAAATCCGACTGCGAATTTCTTCAACTTACAAATCAGATCGGGCCATAGAAATCGACATACATACATACTTATTTACATAACTTTTTTTAATTACATAACTGGCATAACCCCTGTTCAGTGTGTCCAACGAAACCCACCATATTTCCACTCATAAACAATGTAACTGTTATACAATAAGCTTTTACAAGCAAATTTAATGACTTTAGACTTCATGGTAAGGCCGCTTGCCGTAGCATAAAGCGTGCTTAGGTATTTTAAGTCCTGTAAATCTAATACAAAGGTGAACTCTTAGCAAGTATATGTTAGCGTAGATGGTACATAATGACACTACCGGAATTACTACTACGATTACAACATCGACTAACTACTACATCGATAACTACTACATAAAAGCGAATTATGAAATGAAAAATATTGACTACATTGAACACATTAAGTGAATAAAAAACGGCCTTTTATGCTTTAAATCAAACCAGTATTTTTGTAGAATAACCGATTTAAAACCGGTTATGGGTTATCGGCTTTTGGGCAGCAACGCTTTGATAGGTTGGGTAAAAAATTTAAGGGGGCGTTAAAATATTATGTAACGCATACTCTGAAGAATGCTCCTGAATGTAACGCGCCGTAACGCTTCATGAACCTCTTCTCCCTAAACGTTACGAAACACCCAAATGACTATTTTTACAAAATAGGGTTAATATTCCCCAGCGATTTTGTCACTTTGTTCGATTCCCCGTTTCGCCTATGTAACGCATCATCCCCTCCCCCAAATTGCGTAACGTAATACTTGAACGGCCCCAAAGGCACATACCTACCCAGTGACCACTCACCAACAATTCTTCGATTACTTCCTGTGTAAGCTATGCAAAAAAACACCAATGTTACAGGCTGATACAATGATATTGTATACTGTAGATATTTTATGTAACGTTGTTAGTAAAGCCCTTATCGTCTTTAGGATAATTATTTTTAAATTTTTGTATATAATATCATTGGCGCGCGTGACAACTAAAAATAATAGAAAAACATCGTTAGTTTCAAACCTTTCATCTCTTATATTGCCTGTAACTTGTAAAGTGTCAAAGATTAGAATGTCCTCAAAAAAAGAAAACAAGACCATTACATATCGTATTTAGGTACTGGATTCTAGCTGGTTCAAGCGACGATTTTGTAATAATATTGAAAGTGACAATTTTAAAGAATAAATCCTCAGTAGAATTTCAACATCTTTAGTCAAACTATCGGTCATTTTGACACGACTTTGTTTAGTATCGTATGGTCATATCAGGTTCACAATACCATCTTGAAAAGGACAACCCTTTAATTGGGCACTGTAGGGCACAGTCCGCATAACTGATGTTAATGATGGTTTTATAATGGTTCTATCTACCGACAGGAATGCCAGCTTTACGTGCCCTTTGAAGCACGGAAGCGTCGTGCCGCTAGCAATCACTTGACAACTACTGCGCCCAAGTCGATTAATTCGATTGATTAGCATCGGGTTATAAATGCGTCTATTGAATTTAATTTATTCCTATTTCCTCCCTTATAACGTTTGAAAAAACAAGCTAGGACTAAAGCCTACAAGTTCTAGTCAAATACAAAACCACAAACACGTTTAAACTCACACATTGTGAGGAAATACGAATAATCTATGTCAACGTGTAAAAAAATGAAGGCTTAGGGCCATCCCACACGTACCACAACCACACCACATCGCAGCGTCAAAATGTAGTCAAGCAGTGGTTACGTGTGAATAGTGTCGCTGCAGCTTTTTGTAGTTGCGTTGAGTTTGCGACAATGTAGATGTGATAGTGTAGTCGTTGCGACGTGGTTACGTCGTGTACACACACACATTACGGCGGTTGCGTCGTGGTTGTGATGTTGTCGATATCACACAAGCGGTCGATAACGACTGCAAAATGAGGTGCGTGTGAATAGTTATATTCATATTCAATACAAATATATGCCCGACCACGTGGTGTGGTTTTGGTGTGGTTGTGGTTGTGGTGTGGTTGTGGTACGTGTGGGAAGGCCCTTAAGCGCGGTCGCAGCGACCACGCACGCGCGTTTTGCTGCTTCTTGCGCTGCCACTTCTTGTCGCAGCAACGTTGATTCCCACGTGCTCAGAGCATTTGATATTGCGACGCGCTAGAACCAAATTAAATTAATAGAATTTTCTTAATCAGGTACTTAGTACTACCGGCTTTAGAATTCCACTTTTCAATGGTGAGGATAGTAGGTAGGTTGTCAATCACATTGTAAGTATTCTGCAAACTAGACTTGCTTATTTTGAAAACAGTACCGACCAACCAAACGACCTCTATCTATCTATCACGTGACTTTAAGTCTCATCATCAAGTCAGACAGTAAGCATCTCATCAAGTTATTTAGGAAATCCATAATCTCAGAAAGTTACGAAATGGGTTAGGTACTTCAAGAAGGGCGTAAAGGCAGCTCTCACTCTGGCTTGGATAAGCATGGGCGATTTTTCTGGCGTTATACGTGTACGTGTAGGTACCATAGGCAACGGTGACCACTTACCATCAGAGGTCGTTTACTTCTTTCTTCAGGCCTTATAATATAGTATAAATAAAAACTACAAGATCTATTATACCCGAGTAGCATCCTTCAACAAGGCCTCTTTCCGTCTCCTGGCATCTT
>LGAG01000426.1:193577-207823 GCA_001278395.1 Lerema accius | reverse complement strand
ACAATTTCATTGCAGTGTACACAATAAGATCGTAAGCGTGAATTTGTAGTGTAGCGAGCGTTGTTACAATGTTATTTTCGTATGGTGTTATTGTAGTGTGATGTCGGTGAGTGACGTCGGGTAGGGAGTATGGTACAATGGAGTGGCATTGTGATTTAATTACAAGTTATTTTGTGTGATAGTGTTTGTGGTACGTGTGAATACACTTACAGTAGACGTTGTGTAAAGAAGTTGGACTCTTCCATCGTCCAAGGTCATGACAGAGATGCCCATGTCGGCTAACGCGAGGATCTGACGAGGGTCGTTCAGCGGTCGGAGACGTGCGGGAGGACGAGCGGCGGTCGACCCAACCATTTGACGCATGGGCTCTCGAACTTTCTTCGGGACCAATGATGACGTGTTCGGACAAGTCCTAGATACAAAGTTTATATCAATCTCCGGGGGGATTGTATGCTATTAAATGCCAAGATAATAAATGAAGGTTTTGTACAGTAGTTATTGTAATGTGTTTAAGAAATGATTGTAAATTAATATCAACTTGTCCAAGTGTGAAAGATCGTAATTTTATTTTATTTTCAATTTCCATAAATGTTAAGACAAAACATAGGTATATGTTTCTTTTCGGATTTATATCAACCGGAAAAAAATAAAAAATATTATAATATTGACATGCTGTTATAATTATACGCATTTAATGTGATGAGTGTTTACTGCGATTATATAAAAACTAAAAGCCTATGATATCAGCTGTCGTAAAGCAAAAATTTTTAGAAATTGCCCCCACAGCAAAAATGACTCTATATAACGAGCGTCTAAATAAAGATCTGGTGTAACAGTTGTGTATCGTTAAAAATGTTGTGTGGATTGTGAGTCCTACAGCATACCAACATGTACCGACCTCCGAGTTTTATCCTCTTCATCTTCATCCAGGACCACGATCCTGACTGAGGAGTTGGAGCTGCTACGACCGAGAGACAGAGGCAGAAAATGCGCTTCCGTCGTCATGATGAACCTTTCGATGTTCACAGGAAGATCACTGTCTTCGCTGAACAACATAAAAAGATATTTTAGGGTTTCAGCGAGGACGAAAGAGTCCATCCGGTCTTCGTGGACCCGAGTCCTAACGTCATTGACCGCGGCATATCCGCAGGGAACGCGGGCATACATCTGCAAGGATTTCAAGATGTTCTTGCCGACCCGAAGGTAATGGTCATCGCCTGTAGCGCGGTGGAGGAAATAAGTCGATTCCAAAAACTCGGGCCGCAGAGGATGCTGTCCCCAGTGGACCTGTTGAGAAAGCCAATCACCTAAACCCATAAAAACTTTAACCCTTCATGATTATAAACGAAGCTCTTTTTAACGTTAACAATAAGCACTATAGCGAACTTAAGACTACAAAAATAACACGACATAGCAAACATCGAGTAGTAGTAAGTCCGGTAGACAAGCGAAAAGTTACATGCAATAAGCGAGTAATGAGTGAACCCGAACAATCCCGATCGTAAAGATGATTCATCTTTAGAATAGGGATTCACTACAGCGGGTCGTAATGACCAACCTGAAAATCGGAGGTAAAGGCTTCAGGTATGAAGGTGTGACGTTGCATGACCTGGTAAAGCATCTCATGGGTTTCGACAGCCGGCCGAAGATCCCCCATCATGACTTGCAGTCCGGGCCAAAATGCCAGGAGAGCGTCCATAAAGTTTCGCGATTGCAGATGCGGGCTGTTAACAATTTAAGAGATAAGTTAGAACAAGAGTTCGCCTGAACCTTTATAATGTCTCATTCTCCAAATGGACGTTTGAAAGCCTTTATATGTTGATGCAGTGACCACTTAGCACCAAGACGCTTGTTCGTTTCTCGGTAAATTAAGACCTAGCTACTTACACTGATCGAATGCCAAATCGGCTGCATAGATCTGACTTACATGACATTAATTTTGAGAATGTTACATAAACACACTACTTTACTTACGCTGAAGCCAATTTGGCAGTCGCACGCGACACAACATCGATAACACTCGGAGGCTATAAGCATGTACAGATGAAACGAAACATCAATTGTTTAATGTGAAAGTGGTAATATTAACGAACTCGAGAAGGTGAAACGAACAAGTCCCAACGAGAATAATAGAAGCTGCTCGTGTGTTTCCTTACTGAGCCGCCAAGAACTGAAAGATCCTCACCGGTGCATGTATACTGCCAACATGAGAGGCCCTCGGCTAATGTACTTCTTAATGGCATTATAATGTCGGTTAAATCGCGTCAAATACTTGTTATCGCCAAGAAGGATGTATGCCTTGAGACAGTACTCGTAGTAGGAGTCAATGCCTGCGCCAACTCCCGAATCCTTTCTCACCCAGTCTCCAGAATGTACGTCGATAGTAGTTCCCATCAGCTCGGAAGTTCTGAATGGAAAGGACGATGGTCAAATTGACACCGCGAATCCCCTTATGTTACAGATGATACCCTTTTCAAGCAAGCTGGATTTAATGTCGTATTGGATTGCTTTATGACACGCGGCGTTCAGATGCTGATTTGAACTAGATTTTATATGTGCAATGATAAGCAAATTTTTATTAAGCTTTCAAATTGCGCACGCTATAAAATAATTTTGTTTCTTTTGCTGCCAATTATTTATTTTAGATTTTCAATCGATTATTATTTAGGAAATTCATGTGGTTTTCCTGTCAAACTGTATTGGAACCGATTCTAAAGTTTATTTCGTTTAGTTTTTGAAATTTGCCCATTGTCCTTTAGTTAAAATAAAATTCTAATAATGACATACTGGCAGCGGCGTCAACACTCAGCAGCATGGGTAGATTTCGAACAAGACCTACAAGTAGGTACTTTAATGGTTTACCAATACTTGATTACCAATATTATATAATTGAATATTCTTCGAAATCCACCACGGCAAATTAAGCTTCTAAGGCAACAGAAAAGGGATAAAGAAATGCTCGAAAGTTTTCAGTTGTTCGAAATGAAAGCAGTAAGCAGAATTGCATGGCAAAAAAAAAATACACGACATCAATATGGACGCCGAATTAGTCATATTACCGAACATTGGTTCTTTCAGTGTCCAGTCGCCTCAATTACAAAGGCAACCAGAGTGGACGAGAACTGTAGGGGTAGTCTGCCAGATCCTGTCGTTCAGGGTAAATAAAGAGCTGAAATCTACCTGTGGCGCGTTTTCCAAAGCCTATCCATAGCTCGAGTGGCCTTCTGCTCGTAGATAGGCTTGCCGGTCAAGCGTGAGAGCGCAGCGAACTCTAATATGATTGTCCCGGCACAAGCTGTACAGGTCTCTCGATTGTTGGGGATACCCGCCATACCGCGCCGAAGGTTAACCTACCGCAAACAATGTTAATCAGAATTTGGATTAATTCACTTCAAATTGCCTAATGTAAGGAAAGATCGATTCTTAGTAAGGCACAAATTTGAATGATGACTTTCAATATCTGTGTCTGTTTCTCTTAGTGTGGTCTATGGCACCCATGACGCAGGGAATCCTAGTGTGTGGGTATAGCGTTTTTATTTATTTGTTTCCTAGCTTTTTCTCAGACATACCAAATATCATAAAATACGGTCAAGAATTTCGGAGGAGTTCCATAATAAAAAAGCGACAAGTTCTAAATATTATATTTATTTTTACACTATTTAAAACAACAGTACTCACCCGTCCGTGGGGGAGGCCCGTAGACGTATTGAAAGCCGGCAGGAGTCTTGCGCCTAAGTCGTCGGCCAAGGACAGCAACTCATGGTTGTACCACTTTAAAGCAGGTACAAAGTCGCGCAGTTCCACAGCAAGAACGTGAGCGGAAAGAAGGCCCCTGTTATCAAAAAGCCAGGAATCATTCCTGTATTTCTGTATTTGCACAAACCCTGGATTAGGAAACTCCTACCCCAGTAGTCCAAGACTATTCTACTTGTCCCATTAGGAAGATACATAGGCTTTTTAATATACAAACTACTATCCTTTGCCCATACAGTACTGTCCGTCGACCTGTGGTAACTTACTGGCTATGAATATAACCTTCCGTTGAAAATTGAAAAATTTTAAATTTCAAAGCTTCCGTTATTTTATAAAGGTCACTTCCTACTTAATTCACCTTTAACTTTTCCAAATGAATTCGCCTTTAGCCTTTCCAACTGAATTTACCTTTAACCTTTCCAACTGAATTTACCTTTAGCCTTTCCAACTGAATTGACCTTTAAACTACTCTACTGAATTGACCTTTAACCTTTCCAATTGAATTTACCTTTAGCCTTTCCAAGTGAATTTACCTTTAGCCTTACAAATGAATGACCTTTAAACTATTCTACTGAATTGACCGTTAACCTTTCCAACCGAAATCAACCTTTAGCCTTTCCAAGTGAATTTACCTTTAGCCTTTCAAACTGAATGACCTTTAAGCCATTCTATTGACCTTTCCAACTGAATTTACCTTTAGCCTTTCCAAGTGAATTTACCTTCAGCCTTTCCAACTGAATGACCTTTAAACTATTCTACTGAACTTTCCAACTGAATTTACCTTTAGCCTTTCCAAGTGAATTTACCTTTAGCCTTTTCAACTGACCTTTAAACTATTCTACTAAATTGACCTTTAACCTTTCCAAGTGAATTTACCTTTAGCCTTTCCAACTGAATAACCTTTAAACTATTCTACTTAATTAACCTTTAACCTTTCCAACTGAATCTACCTTTAGCCTTTCCAACTGAATCGGTACCTTTAACCTATGCTATTGAGTTGACCTTTCCTACTGAATTTACCCCGACCCGCAAATCCTATGAATATTGTACAAAATAGTTCGTAGTATACCCTAGTCAACCACCAGATCTCTCCTTTAGGTTAAGTCAACCCTATACCATTGAGTTTAATCCCGACAATATTTCCATGTTGGTTATTGCCTAAGTAACAAGCACCTTCTAGAAGCAATCAGAATGCCTGCAAAAAAGACTCACCACTTCCTATTTGGCTAGTAAGCTATCAGTTTTAGGGTTACAGTGACCACCTACCAAACCATCTACCAGTTTCCCGGCAGTCAGTAACACTGTCTTCAGAGAAACTCGAACTTTCTCGAACCGCCATTCGTACGTACTTACCCGAGCATTCGAATGTTAGTTTCGAAGACGGACACGACGACGTCAGTGTCGAAGCGAACGTTTTCGATGACCAGCTTGATCGCACGGTTGAACTCGTTGAAGTCACCGAGGATCACCAACGAATCCAGGCTATCCACCAGCGTCAGCGAGTAGCTGCAACAAACAGACACGTATGATAGGACGTGTCTTTTCCTCTGTGAGTCGTCCGTGATGTATAATAAAAATTAATACGTGAAGGGTTCTACTTTTTCGACCTTTGGAGAAGTACGAAACTAAACTTTATCTATTATACCAAAAGACCGGGCAGACGTGCTGCAAAGTGTTTCGTTTCCTATAATTACTAACATTTTTTCGATCGATGACGACTGATGACGTCATTTGAATATCGGTCAGATTTAAAATTAAATTTCGTAATTAGTTTGCTTGAAACTTATAACAAATATTGTTTGATGTTAAAAAAATTGAAGGTTTTACTATTTTTCACATACATCCTCTGTCGGTGTCAAATATGGGATGAGAGATTTCTAACCAAGACATATAGATTCAAAAGCGCTGAATCGATTTGAACAAAAACTAACAAACCGTTAGATTATACTCGTATGTTGGGACTGGTCCTAGGATACTTTAGGTCCCAAAAAAGCGGATATTACCCCGCAGTGTAAGTGACGAAACTTAATATGGACACGCAGGACTCATCCTAATATACCACTGAATGTCCAACTTCCGGTGCCCTATCCAAGTGGCGGATTGTGATTGGAAGATGAAAATGGACGAGCATGCGCAGTAGCTAGGTGACCTATGTCGTATAGCCGCCGAAAGGAGGACGAGTTCCAGCTCAATCTATTTTTAGAAACGAGCTGGATTGTTTTAAGTTATAGAAAAAGGTAATTGTATCTTTTAGGTAATAGTTCGAATAGTTTATACCCCGACGGGCTATGTCGATTCTAAGAGATTGAGAAATAAGCAAGCCGTGCTGCAGACCTTCATAAAATATTTTCCCGCGAAATAACTGATTAAAGTTAGCATGGAGTTTATTAAAAAAAAATGTGTTAGCTTTTTAGGATCTACGTATTACAAGATAATATACGTTGTCGTTGCCACCCAGAACTGTCCCACTGCTGGGCTCAGATTTCCTCACACAGTACGAGGGGTCCAGGCCGTAGTCCACCACAAAGATATACATAATTACTAGATAAAAATGCAAAACATATAACATACCTGCTTCCCTAATTTTCGTAGAACGGACAGTCGCAGGTGTAAATTTTCACAAACAGAGCAGCGAAATAAATGATACCGCACAAGTGTATGCAAAGGATAAGAATTAACAAACATATATTCCTCATTTTGACTAAGATCAGAAACTGATTTGTTAAAGAAAGTCCTTTGTAGAAGACTGGGTGACGTCAGAGAGTCAGTCCGTATCGGATATCGAGATGCGGATCTCGTAGAACGTCCGAGCTCACACTGATATGTCCTACCCTTTAAAATCCCAGGAACAGCAGTTATAAATCAATATCGAATTTATGGCATGCGCACTGCAACATGCCATTTCCGATGCAGTTTCAGATTGAGAACTATGAAACATTGATGACCACACCCTAGCAACATCGATGGACACAAACGTCCCCTTTGCTCTTTAACCGTTGCTAGATTCAGGCATTAAAATTTCAACTTTGACATTTTTGAGGAATGTTGATTAAAAATATATTCACAGTGAATGTCAGGTATAACCACTGAATTTCAAGATATGTAGAAACATACTATAATCTATACTAGAGTACCAACTATGTGGTCGAAATTTGTCCATAAGTAATTTTTGGATAAGGATTGGTATTATAGAATACTGTTACAGCGGCATATATTGTATTAGGAAAGAAACCTATTCTTAACATAATAAAAGGAACTCAGAGGAAACTCATTAGGCAAACTTAGGTATTAGCCAAAGAGCAAAATATGAAAATGAACAACAATGGAAAAAAAATTGGGAACCAAATCTGCTTGTTTAGTACATTAATTAAAATTGAATTTCATACTTGATTCATATTTATAAATGCGCACAATGTGCTTGCATCTCCTTGGAATGTTTGAGTAAGTCAGGTTTATATATGTTTTTTTTAATGAAAATATGATTGTGCGTTCCGTACATGTCTGTTTCAGAGCCGCAATTAACGAGCCAAAGAGCCATCTGCACTTTGCCGACCACTGATATAGGACAACGTCATGTGGCTTTCTTCTTGGCCAGTAACTTATCGTCAACTTCTGATAACTGATAACACAGTCTAAGGATCGGTTTTCTGATCTGCAGTTAAGGCGATCAATATGGTTAAAATACTAAGTAATGGTTAAATCAGCGCCCCGCGAATGATTTAGGGGCTAATTTAAACATTAGTCTATATTTTTAAATATTAGTCGCCGTCTACAGATCCTAAGTCTGAGAAATACAACCGTATGCCGTTTTGACTCGACAACGCCAGGAGAGTAATGTATTTGAGCGTGTTTCTTTCACGTTTTATACCCTTGATGACTCAACGAATTGCAACATAATTATGATGTTTTATCGTATTCATCTTTATTGTTAGAGTGACATATTGCTATATTTTTTTCCAATTTTCTAGGTCTTTGTTTTTTTCATAATAATACGGCGGGATTTTTATTTTTCTATTAAAGGCGGTTGTCACAAAAGAGACCGGTTCATGAGTAAAAGATTTTTTTATTTTAAACATTCAATCTATGATGACCTAAAATAGTATTAAAGCATCATTAATATTATAATACAAAGTAAAAATGGAGATTGACAGCGCCTCCATTATTTTTACTTTACTTAACCTCATTTTAAATATTGCTGATAAGCATGCGGATTCGCAGCAGCGCAAACAAATTAACGATTACAATGTAAAATTGTGTAATAGTCAGTTTGTTATATTTTCGAACATTAATTTTCCATTGCCTCCTTTTACGAGAACTAAGAACAAGATATGGAACAATCGCCGTGCATTGCAATATACAAATATGGCAGTAAAACATCATCAAAATCCAATGCAGAATCCCACAAGAATTTTATTTTTAATGGAAATAATCGACAAACAAGCAGACAACCTACGATTGTAATCGCGCACAGCCTCTACTCGTTAATGGCCCACCACTGAGCACAGGTCTCTCCTTACTGAGGAGGCCCAGAGCATACTCCACCACGCTGCTTCAGTATGGTATAGCGGACACGTAAGTTGCCAAACCAACCAAAATGTTAAAAGTTTTTATTCCGCCGGAAGTCCACCGACATAATTTAAGGTAACTATGTCGTCTAACGATAAAAGCCCGGACCGACAGCTTAACGTATCCTCTCAAACGTCGAAATGATCTAGAAATTTTGCCACTAGCGGTCAACCCTTTTCCTCCCGATCGCACCTGCAGTTGCTTAAGTTCGTCAATCTCTTGGTATCGACACATGCCAACGCATCATAGAGCGGCATAATCACAATCGCACACGCACATAAATCATCATCTATACCTTGCCAGCCAATAGAGAGGAAAAAAGAAAGGAAAAATACCGTGGACCCGCGATAAACAGCCACTCAAGAGGGAAAAGAGTGCAGATTACTTAAATACTTAAACAATCACATGCCTCTTTGGAGCAAGACATTGAAGCCTATTTTGTATAATAGTTATATTTAGACATTCATTTCAGTTTTACAGAAAATTATCTTTCGCAAATGCAGGTACAGAAAAGTTTAGAAATCAAATAATACTATCGCTGTCTCAAATGAAAAGTTGACAAGAAAAAGGTGGCAATGAAATAATGCTCAACGTCTGAATGGTAATCTTTTTACAAGCAACACTCATGACCCAAGTTCACAATTTATGCATGGATGCTTGCGTTACTGGAACCCGACCCTTGCGCCATCTTTCGTCATTGCTCTAAAACTAATCTTGCCAAATAGTTTCAGATCAGCGGTTTTATTTAGCTTGGCCTGTTTGTTTTTTTTTTATATTAAAATTTGTCGCTTTAGATCAAATCCTGTTGATGGATTGATCTGATATTTAGTATGCACCTTTAGTTTTAATGACAATACAATCCAAAATGGCCGCTGCTACAAGATGGCGGATAAATAATTTTTTCACAACTGCCCCAGTATGGGTATCAAATGACAGGGGTTGACTAGTTGAATAGTAGTACACTTTAAAAAAGGAAAAATCTAAGATAGCCGCCTTGAATATGGCAAATTATTAACATATATTTATTACAAAACCTCTTCAATATAAATCTTACTATTCCATCAATACTAAAAATGGGAAAGTTTGTGAAGATGTTTAGATTTTTTAGGATTCATCGTCGTAGCCGTTTTATGGATTACCTAACATAAAAATTGGCAAGTACATAAATCACATCCAAGAACAGGACACAGTACAGATTTTATCCCGATTGTAGGTTCCTCTGGGATGATGTGAGCGTTTACATGTTTATTACTAAATTATCAACAGTTGAATAGATTTAAACTTAGCACATAGACAAATTATATCCTGGTGTGAAATATATTTTAAGTATTTTTTACATAAAATAAGCTGAGCTGTCGTCTGCATATCCATAGACACCAGGAAAAAGCAGATAGTTGATATGCAGCAGGAATAGAGCTGCGGAGAGAACTAACCCCTGAAGAACTCTTGCATTGGTTGTCATTGCTTTAAATCCAGCAAATTAGTAATGGCTGCTACTTAGGACCTTTCGAATATTTTTTTTAAATTTCAGCTATTTTTTTTTCAAAACCGTTTAACATATTTTATTTTCTTAATTTACTGAAGTACCCCGTTAATATTTATGGTGAAATGCATGTCATAGCAAACGATTATCAACGTGAAGGTAGCGTTAATGTTCCCAAATCAGAAACCACGATTGCAAAAAATAAGACCTAAACAAGGAGTTTTCAAGCAATTACATGAAAGATGCATACCATAATCATAATGCTCAAGCATTGCTGACGTCGGAGATGGATAACATTGAAGCCCATAATCCATTTCATAATGAATATTACACTTGTGACGACACTACACCAATCCACTTGTCATGTAAAAACACTGCCGTAAAAACCTTGTTCTAAACCCGAGATATTCAGTTCTGGCTTAACACACTGAGTCCAGCCCAATGGCTTCCGATCTCACAGCAGGCGCGAATGGCTGGCAAAATTTACTTTTAAATCGACTGGAAGTGAGCGTTGAAATTTATATTTCGATTTAAAATGAAAAAAAAAAGGAAACGCCCGATTCAGACAGATGAGAATTCTGAATTGTTTGTTTGAAATGAGATAACATTCGAATGGGCTCCAAATTCGTGAATGCCGAAGAACACCAGCATTCCCTTAGTAAGGATAAATCCTCAACACTAAGAGACACAACCTTTCAACCGACTTAAAAGGTGCCCTTTGGATGTAGTACTGATGCAAACCACTGAGAAATTTGCAACGCGAACCAGAGTCAACGCGCATGTGCGATTACTACGCAATATAATTTTATCTGCAATGACGCCTTTCATGCTAGCGGGAGTATCCGCGTAGCCGAATTTTGCCCAACTCTGTCAACGCTCATAAGCATTGTATTTTCTTGTAATTCATTGCTAACCACAGGATATTTCATGTCAATAGGCTTAGAATTTTGATCAGATCTGTATACTGTGAAAGTCTAGATCTGCGCAGAAGCAACCAATAGCTGGATTGAATTGTGGCGCCACAGCCACATTCGATAGTAACTAATCGAGGACTCAGCGTTTGACGTATTATATAGTCGCAAATTAAAACTTGTGGATATGACACAGAAACTCACTCCATCCATTTTGAAATTCGAATTTTTTTTTACCGTTGAACAACTGTTTCATACAAGAAACAAAACTGTTCAAATCTACTATCGTGAAGCCGTTATTCTGTTCATCTATAGTAGTTAAAGGACCTGCTCTATGGTTAAAATTGGACCATAACTCATTATGTCTATTTGAATGGCTGCATCGGTGTTATGGAGTACATTACAGCGTCATGAATTCTTAATAGGAAAAGACCCTAAACTGAGCGCCATCTAGAAAACATGTAGGATAATATAATTTCAATGAAAACTGAGACTGAGTGTAGATTTATTTTTTAAATAAAATTGATTTAAACCACATAATGCATAAAGTTTCGGTTTGTGTACTTATGCTCCGTATATACTTTAAGTATGCCAAATTTCAACTTCGTGCGCACCTGTATTAATCTTAAAACCGCATCGAAAGTCGAACCCTTCTCGTACTCGTTAGGATATTTTTAAAGTCTTTTTTAAATAATATCCATTAATAACATTCAATTGTTTATTAAAATTAATCTATAGATTTTCACGTAAAGACCCAAATGTTTTGACTTCATAATGACAGTATATTTACAAAATTAATATAACAAAAAGTGTTGCCATTATAATTAAATGTCCAACTTTAAACTCCAATTATGAATTTGCGGTAAATTCAACTTAAACAATTCGTCTATATAAAAATAATTCGACCAAAGACAATTCGACAAAAACTATTTGTTAGTTACCTTTTTTGTTTGTTTGTTGGTTTTGACTATGTCACAGATGTCATAGGACCGCTGTAGGAATGAGCGGGGTTTCCCCTTCCGAGTAGGATATAAAATCATTCAAACCTGACCTAACCCAACCAAAATATTAGTAACTGGTCGACCCGCCCTCGCTTCACGTCAGTAAGAGATATCCCATAAAAACTTTATTTTTTTATAACTTTTGATAGAGTGGACTGATTTAAATAAAATAAAGCCTAAATAACGCCCCCAGTCTACGATTATTTATGTATTCCATTCATTGTTCTGTAAAATCAGCCGTTTTTACCTGATGCAAATACACAGACAAACAGAACCAAACTTTCAATTTTATTTTATACATAGAAAACAATTCTTATATAGACTATGTTACAGATGTCGTCGGAACCCCGGACACGCGGGGTTCCTCCTTCCGTGTAAATAAAATCATTCCAATCTAACCTTTTTTTAAAGAGGGCAATCCTCATGGACTACCTCCGCCATCGTTTCCAACCTAACCTAACCCAACCAACGGCGATTAAAAGTGAGTTTTTAGTCGAATTATTTTCTAGTCGAAATGTTTTTTAGCGAATTGTTTCACTATCAAAGTACCTATGTCCTCATTTCTTCATATTCATTTATTTAATAGAAATTACTATTCATGTGCCAGTTAATTTATGTTATTGTTCTTTTTTAAGACTTCCCCACTTCTGATGCTAGATGTTTAGAACCAAATATATTTAAGAAAAGTACGTACCTGTTTCATCTTCTTTTAACCAGCTGTCTGTACATCTAACCAACTAACAATTGCCTAATTGTGTAGTGTTAATGATCATAGTGGCCAAATTAATAAGGACAAAATTTGCATTAAAATATCTGGATTTACTTTACTAAGAAATCATCTGTTAGATAAAAAAGCCGTCCAAATCTTTAAGTGTTCTTTTATATTCATTTATTTTTATAAAACTATAACAAGGCAACTTTATTATTTTTTACAAATAAACAAAACACACTGTCCTTAATAATTTGGCCACATATGTTAAAAAGGGTTGTGAATAAGGGGTAAAATAAAACAACAATTTTCTTTAAAACAAAATATATTTATTTCTACGACGCAATATAAGGTTTTGAAGAGGCGGGTTATTAATAGTTGTGTATCTTTTGCCGTAGGTCCTGTATATTGTTTTTTTCATATATTTTTCTTGTAGTCATTTTATCATAATCATTTGAATATAGATGACCATAATAATATAGAATCAATCAATCACATTTCGCGAAATTTTATTTACGGTTCGCTGGTTACAGACATACACACATATTACATGCTTGAAATGGCACACGATCAATATAACACATCCTTATAATAAAAAAATAATACTTCCACAAAACCACAGACAAATAAAACACCTTTAAATGGAAAATTACAAACGTTTCATTAAAGTTACAAATTTTTTTAAGTTCTATTATTGGACAAGTGCGCGCGCATCCAAATATTGATTTCTTATCCCATCACTGTTCAGGCGGCGAATCTTGTTCCAAAATATGGTTGCCAGTCAACAGAAGCTAGCATAATTATAAGTCATATGGTCTGGTGGAAATAAATACATATTTTTGTCAAGTGTACCTAACATATGGATGGCATATTGAGCAAAAAAAAGGCTATGCTACTTCGCTTAGCTGCACAGCAAACTGTGTCCAACCTTTCAAAATAGGGCAGGCATACATACACATACCTATATTTACATATATTTTACCATAATTATTTTTTGAAGAAAATCCAGTCACGTCACTCCACTCATGGTCAATCAGCAATCGTTAAATTTTCTACCTAAACTGACAGGAATACCCACCAAGTACAGACAGCTGGTTCGTCGCGCTGGTCTGAGCTCCGGCGATCCTAGACAAACATGATACTCACTTGCCGAGGACGTCGTCCAGATCTCCCCTGCTCGGAGTCACCCCTCGCCAGCGACCCTTGCAGCTCAGCGGCATCAGCTCGTCCGCCGGGAACGCGTTGTCCATGTACGCGTCGTATGCGTGATAGAACATCTTCCGGGCCTCCTCCCTGAAAAACCCCTTTATTAATACACTTGTTCTTCCGCTCAAAAAAGTCGACGTCATCTCCCCCATAAACAAAGACAAGTCGAGTGATAACGCACCATGGAGGGCCCCTTGCGCGGGACAGGAAGCGGTAGAGAACGTAGGGCATGGTTTCGTGCCTCTTGAACCGACTCATCATGATTTAAATTAATGGAACGATTAAAATTCGAGAGAACGTCCGATCTCGATGTGAGACGGGGCAGCGCGACTGGCGAACTGGGGAGAGGCTGCATTGATCGCAAATCAAGGACATGCGCTTTGGGTACGTTCGGGAGCTGGGACTGAGTTTCTCAACTTACCGATACACGTGCAACAAATTTTACCTGTTACGTGCATAGTATCCGCAGATGTTTTGATTTTATTTCTTAATTTTTTGTCAAATTAACGTTTACTATCAATTTTAATTACTCAAAAAGATTTTTTTATTTCTTCCCACAAGAAATAACTTGTATAAACTTTCATGTTTCTAGGCCTACAGTTCGGACTGCGGAGTGA
>LGAG01000426.1:164915-184938 GCA_001278395.1 Lerema accius | reverse complement strand
AAAATCGTTAACATTCTCCATTATGCAAGTCTGATACAATATCGGTCTCACTAATAATTTGACTGCCCACATTAACTACTTATAATAACTGCCCAATATAACAGGCCAATTTGTTTTTACCTACTACCCAGTTCCTGGCCCTTTTACGAAAAAATAACCGACACTGCTCATGGTTTACTGACAAAATTTTTATTTTACTGCCCAAAAAATAAGTTATTGCCCAACAAATTTTTTCCACTGCTTAATGTACTTAACTTCTGGAATTTTTAAGTTACTGACTGCTTTAAATAGTGCCTTAATTAACTTCTTACCTATTGAAATCTTAAAAATCGATGATGATAAAATTAAAAAAAATGGAAGAGGGGCCTTCCATTTAAATTAGGAAAAGGAAGGTTTTATAAATGTAATTTATTGAGGTCCGGAATTTCGTTTGTATCTGGTGTGCTGTTCTGTTGTGAGTTGGGTTCATAGGCAAGATCACAGAATAATTATTATTATTTGGGTAATATGCCCCATTGTACGCCAGTAGTGCCTGACGTTTTGCCGTTGGCGCCTTTGCCGGCCATAGGCACGTCACGTGACTGACCTGACAGCCTGACTCATCGCCGCCATATTGCGTTTGTGCGGTGGCAAGGGATCATGTCGTACTGTCCCTGATTTTTTTTAATATTTATAATATTATGTACGTAAGCTCTCCTGTTTACTTGTGACATCCCAATTGTTTTTCTGTGCCGTGAATATATTTATGTTGACATTTAAGTTCAACGAGTGTTGAATAGTGGCAAAAATCATTCTGGGTTGTATCATTGAAATAACCAAGTTAGTAGTGAACGGCGGGCGAGTACCAGAAAGGTTGAGCGACAGCGCACTGCAGCTCGAATCGGGTTCGTATCTTGATATCATTTTATCGTCATTATTTGCATAAAAACATTGTCTTTCAAGCCAAATAAAGTATCGAAATGACAGTGAACACATTAAATACCGGCATCGGTTGTTTACTTTAGAGAATAGCCGCGTTAAATATTAATTATTCGCAAGTTTTCTAACAGAAAGTTATAAAAATAATCAGTGCACCCAATACTACGTGGTCGAATCAACTTTTTTTTTGTGTTTTTACGCGAATAACTTATGTTATTATTTAATGTTTAGGGAGTGTGAATGTTGTCGTTTCGCGCGTTGTTTTGTTTTTGTGTTCATCAAACATCGTTAAACAAATTATTTAGACATGGTGTGCATACAAAACTAATTTTGACGTCGTGACCTTTGCAATCCTAGTCAAAGACGTGTACACGTAGGTGAGTTCTACCATGGAACCGCCATTTTGATTTCTAGCGCCTTACAGGGGAGAGGGGCGGGCGAAGGAGGGGGGGAGGTTTCTCTATAAAAAAATATGACGCTCAAATCACTCTGTGGCTCCAATGAGTATCTGAACATAGAGTATAACCTATTGTTTTTGTTTTGACAGGTGATTGACACATGGGCAAAGGCTGTATGTAAACATGAATGGGGAAGTGAATGGGACCGTGGAGGATTCCACAGAGATGCCCACATCTGAACCGGATCCCTCGAATGAAGCTAAGATAGCTGCCTCTGAAGACTGTAATGATGTAAACAATTGTGAGACTAGTGTACAAGAAACAAATCATAACAGTGATGCTAATGTAGAGACTACAGATGTGGAGTGCCCATTAAATGGCACCGACACAGACACGGCTGAAGCACCATGTGATATTGAAATGAGTGAAGCACCCCTCATTGAGGGTGAGCCTTTGAAAGAGGAGGAAGATAGTAACCAATTAGAAAACCATTGCAATAATAGTGAAGATCAATGCAATTGGTTAGAAGGATTCTCTATTGTTAAGTCTGATAATGAGGACCAGAAAGACGGACCCGTTGTTGAGAGTGTCCAAGATATGGAGGAAGGAGACCACAACAGACCCGAGACTTTAGAAATGATGGTAAGATTTCTCACTTTTATCTTACACACCAAAGTTGTTATAATATGTATTACACAATCGCCCATTACAATAATAATCTGTCTCATAATAGAATTGAGCATGTGATATATTAGTGGGGAGAAAACTAATTAAATATGAAGTCATATAAACATCAGTGACTGATTAAAAAGTCATTTTTGTACATGTGGCAATATAACATATCTAAACTAATTAGTAACTTTGTTATTGTTTTGTTGTAATAATTGTTATGTTTATGACAACTTTGTAATTGTGTTATTTGCTCCTAGTATATGTGAAACTGATAATGAATGTGGTGATATTAATTATTATGTGGTTTAATATGTTGTCTAGGTTTATTTTAAATAGGTACATAGAGCATAGCAATATGATTATTTTTGTTTTAATATGCTGTAAGTGTTTATAATTCACATACTAAAATAGATGATAATAATATTATGCATTTAACAGCAACAGAAATATTAAACAGCTTTTTTATTACCTTACAATTGTTGAAACAATTAAAATTATGTCTAAATTGACTACCAATTTTCTCATATTAATTTTAATTTATAATTAATTTATTAAAAACAAAACAAAAATAATTGAATAGCTGTGACTATAGATAATTGAAAAGATTTCGTATAGTGCAAAACGCATCGTCGGACAATTATTCGATGTTTTCAGAATGACGTAAAACTTTCTGAAGATCGTGATAAGTTTTGTAATGTTATTCTTCTAAACATACTATTCCCACGCAATTTATTTGTGTAGGGACACAAATGCGCCTAGTTACATTACTTAGTTAGGTACTACGTAGTAAAATTGTCGACCTAATACTCTTTATAACCTATGTTACGATGTTACGATGTTACGATTTTGAATAAGAGGGAGCGAGAAGACAGATATTTTATATTTCCGTTTCTTATAATTTTCTTTCCCGCTCTTTCAAGTACGTATTTGCGCTCACTAGAGTGAGATTCCCAACCTTGACGTCAATACTTATCTTGCCTTCCCTTTTTAAAAAGTAGGTAGGTACGTACCACACAAGTTTAGAGACATAATTGCGTGAAATTTACTTGTTACGTTATATTTATTTATTACGATATATTTGGCTGAAGGAGGTCAATGACCTTTACGATAAATACTAATATAATATAAAATGAAACTATGATTTAGTAGCTTACCCTATAACGCATCGTCGTAGCTCGAATTTACCGTTTAATTTAGCCCCACGTTTTACTTTAGGGGATATGGTTTTTTTATCCTTTTGTAGTACTCCCCTAATATGAGAAGCCACGTATAAAGTTTGGTGTTCTAGATCTAAAGGATGCCGTTGGCGTTTTATTAAATAGTAGATCGTAAAGATAAAACTGTGTTTTCCAACGAACCGCTAACAGTAGAATATTCTGTTACGGCTTAACATTATTATAAAAAAGTTAGTTTTAATATCTAAAGCTAAACTCCTACCCCTTATTAATAAACATGTAATAAACTTTAATCGATGTCTCTAGCCGATTTAAAAATATTCAGTATTAATAAACTGCGTGAGCATAGACTTAACTTTTAATCTGTTCTTTAAATTAAAGTTAAACCATCCGTGAATTCAGATATTTTTATTGAAAGGTTGCTGAAGTTTTATTGAAGTTCGAAATCAAGTTCAGGTTTTTAAATTTCAATAATAGCTGAATGTTAAGTGATTGGAATAGACAAATTCGGTTCATAAGATCACATAACAAAGTAAGGGATCCGACATAAAACACTATTGAGTCGTAAAATAAACTTACTTATGCTTAAGTACCTATGATGTATTTGTCTTTCATAAAGCCTACGATAATAATATAATACGTATTGTCTATCGAGCCTTTAGGCATTTTTGTTATAATATTATTCATATTGTAAATTTTGACGTCCGTTAAGTGAGCTATTAGTTTATAAGACGAAATTAATAAGTCCTAAAGTTTGCAGAATGTCAGCGAAATTATGCACTGGAATGCAATTCTTAGTAGAAAATTAAAATCTTTTGCAGTCTCTCTCTTTCAGAAATTCTTTACTGTAGAGTTTGATGTAGCGACGACGTCAAAACATGTTCGAAGTTCAACAACTACTTAGAGTGAAATTAAATTACAAACATCATCTCCATTCCGTTGTTATTAGACTTATATTTTTCAAGATGAACCTTAAAATTTTAAGAAGATTAAATTCAAATCATTTATTTCGTTTTAGAAACTTATAGCTCACTTGACGAACGTCAAAATTTATATTAAGAATAACATTGTAACATAAAAAAAATATTTTACATCACTACAAAAGTTCCTAGTATCAATAGACAATTCCATAATAATCATCGGCTTCATGAAAGACGAATAAAACATCATACTTAAGCCTAAGTAATCTAGTGTCGATAGTATATTACAACATCTGAGTTCCTAATCTATCGTTACTAAAAATAAATTAATAAAAAAATTATGGAATTTATTTTTAACCCCTTTTGTTGCAATAATCTCATATTTACTTGTTGCTGATAAAATTACTTATAACAGATGTTATGATATCACATACTTTCTGTTATAAATTAAAACTTCCGGTCATACTGTCGAGTTTGTCAAAGCAACATCGACAAATGCACGAGAAAATTTGCTTAAACAATTTTATTCCTACGTAATTTTTTATTGCAGTTTTTACTATAAACCATAGATATTATGTAAATTATAGTCTTTACATTTTAATTATCGAAGCGATTAGAAAGCCATCTAATTTATAATCGATTTATTGTAAGCATTGATTTCTTTGGTGTATTGATGTTGTGTGTCAAATATCCAAATATGAAGACAAATGCCGAAACGGGCCTCTTATTTTATGAATACTACAGTACAGGTCAAACCGTCATATTTTATTCAGCTGCATATAATCATCTATTCGGCCGCGCTGCCGGTATAGTTGTGTCATTGACTGCAAAATGAAAACGAAGTAGTTTTTGTTCATTTGAAGATTATACGCGAAGTAAGAAATAAGTACCTAATGCTGCAATACTGCAAAACATACGATTCACTTCGCTTTTACCTTTTCGTTTGAGAAGAGGTAACGAAATTGAATTACGTCAATATTTTTTTATGGAAATAACCGAAAAACTAGTAGTTAGACGAGTCACGGAACAGGAAGTTGTCAACAATAACACCTAAGGGCCCTTACACGCGGTGTTTTTAATGTCCCCTGTGCGTCTTTGTGTATAATAATTGTGTTAACGCGCGTCTGTGTTGACAAAAACGCCGTAACTAATATGCAAGCTAGGGATATCAGACGAGTCTTTCGTCTTATATAGAAATACGTAGTCTTGATATATACGTTATATGTTATATGTTAGAATTTCGACAACAGAACGAAGCCTCTAGTATCAATTTATTTAATCACAATATTAATTTTAATAAATCTTACTCTAAGTTCTACCACCAAAAGTGCTGTATCCAAGAGCACATATTTACGAGACCCTGGTCTGCCCGCATGAGATTGTGGTCATTGTTTTGTTAGTCTGTGCTGTCTGAATAGGATCGGAAAAATTAATTAATCTTTCCTATCCAATGTCTTTCTATCGAAATATCTAGATTAATTTGCTTGAACTATGTGTTTTAACGACCAATTTGCCGAATCTGCAATAGTGTGTACCAATTCTTCTAACTATTATAGATAAGCACGATCGCAATTATATATTTTAAGATTCAAATTACCTACAATCTAGTTTACAATACTGAATATCAAGCGAATAACGCTTGCTAAGTGACTTATTCGCACACGTGCAAATAGAATAGCCGTCTCGTGTTACTATGTCTTTATAACTTACCTGTTGATTTAGTTGTAGTTTAACTGAATACTAAGTTTTTCAGGCTAAGCTCCAGGCTGAACTGTAGGAATATTTACTGTTTGAAAGCAAAAGTCATTGTTCCCGGTCCTCATTGCAAAGTGAACCTTGTTATTATTTCCAAATACTTTCAGTTTTAACTCTTAAAAATTTTACAATAAAAAACTTACTGAAAATGTCACACGTTTTTTTAAAGTACCTATTACAAATGTATCAGGTTGCTCTACATTATATTCTAAATCAGTTAAATCAGTACCTATATGTATGTTGCTCTTCTTAAATAGCTGAACAGATTTTTTTCAATAATATCACCTTCGGAAGTCCACTAACAACTGTCATTTTGAAAAAAAAAAAAAAATGTAAAACAAGCAAAATGATGGACAATAACTAAAACTATTTTTGTCTTAATTAATACTTCTATTTGCCAAATTCAAAGCGGCAGCTAAAAGAAGCGTGTCTGCTCGAACCCCAATATAGCTTAATTATTATAATTAGTTTAGTTTTTGTTAATTACTTAATGCCTTATAAAAGGTGCCATATTTAATTTTCTTTGACTTCATATTAGATTTAACCAGCGGAAAAAACAAGACTCAACTACACCTCATTTGTCAAATTACTTTAAATAGGTCAGGAATTCTAAAGAAACAACAAGCAAAAAAGTTAAAAAACTGAAACCCGACTACGAAAAAAAAACGCTCTAAAACTAAGAAAATATTGATAGAAAACAGTTAGTGAAGATTTTAGGACCAGGAAACGGTAGGTATAGAAGATATGGAAGTGTAGGTAATTTAATTAATTGTTTCTATTTATCCAGTTTATATGAGCAAATCCGCGAGCAAAAGTATACAACATACATATTTTTGAAATGTGCTAATTATGCCCTTTCCTTTGATACCAAACACGGTATAATCAAAAAAATTTTTTTTTTATTCATGACTTTTTGGCCTCCAGAGGGCGCCATATACATTTTTTTATAATTTTATGTATAACCAGCGGAATTACGAGACGCTTCTAATGATACCCTACTTATCAAATTATAACCAGTAGTTTGGGGAGTTAGGGGGGAACAGATGAACATTCATACATACATACATACATACATACATACATACATACATACATACATACACATATACATACCGGTCAAAATCATAACCCTCGTTTTGGCTTCGCCGTAGTCGGGTAAAAAATATGGAAACAGATCCTGCAAAAGAATTCAAACATATCAAACATCGCGGAAATCGGGTAAAAAAGTGTAAATATTTTTTTCTGTTATAAAAATAAAGTGTAGACTAGACAGTAACTGTCAGCCATTTTAACAATATAAATAAAGCAGAGTTCAAAAAGGTTAAAAGCATTCCTAATGCGCTTTCGTTGCAACGTTCGACACTCTCTCTTATTATTTTGGGAACTAATGTAATTGACGTGAGTCTGTGATTTTCTCAGCACCTCAGGCAGAGTGACAAAAATTACAGTAATAGGTTATAACAATACAAGTTTTAAAAGTATCTTGTTCAATGTATGTAGTAAATGCTAGACAATGTAGGAATTTAATGAGTTTTGACGTGAATACGTGTTCTTTGTTGTCATACGGAAATCCTAAAAACGTAATGATATAATCGGGGGATACAGTTTGGCGATGTAGCTTCGAATCTATCTTCTACATCTAAAATTAAATTATACCACTGGATAGCTAAAAGATTAAAGAATTATTACAATAATCGAGAACAGTGAAAAATCGCGTGCGGTGTAAGGGGAAGCATTGCTATTTTAAGGTTATTTTACGACACAAATACATTAAGAAGTCCATTTTATTAAAAAATAAAAAAAACCTGTAACATAAACCTTTTACGTACAAGACAGCCGTGTTTATGACACAGCTATTCCCAATATTTTTGAATGCGCCACGACGTATTGTAAGAAGCGAAACGAACGTAAGGCAAGCGCGTTTCGAACGCGCGTTTATATTGAGAAAATCTCGCGTCGGTAGCGCCTTCAAAAAACATCGTTTAATAAGGCTATTTGTAGATAGAACAGAATATTTTTAGATGGCGTTTGTTGTAATTACTCCATAATTAGGTAATGAAATAAACATAAGTAAATATCGAAATTAATAAAAATAGATGCAATAGTTTCTTGTGGCGGCCGTGTATCGCTGTAAGGGATCCGCGCTTCCGCACTACGCAGGCTACGGTCCTGTACAACATTTTAAATATTCAGTTCGCTTCATAACAACGTTGATAGGCGGCAACACGCGACGGATACAGGCATTGTCATGTGGCTCGGCGACAGCTAGACAGCTACACTGGGCCACGAAGTTGAGTAACTGAGCTCGGCATTTCGTATCGGAACTAATATCGACACGATGTGACGGCGGATATAACGGAAGTACTGGTGGCACCACGATGTTACGAATACTAAATTGTATTTATAAAATATTCACTTCACTTAATTCCTAACTCAATGGAGATGCAGCGTTAAATATCAAAGCGTTTTCATTCAGTTAAAGCCTTTGTTGACTCGAAGGGATCTCAAATTTTTAATTTAACCTCACAAACTCAGCTCCGGGATAAGCCACTTCGCATCGCTTAACAAAGACACTGCGAACTGTTTCAACACTACTCAACCGTGAGCTGCATTATTAGGTTTCGGTAGTTTATCCTGTCGCAAAGTGAATGACTGTGATTCTACTAACCAGAATCAAAGAGTAGCGTGGCTTTTGACGCCTAGGAGCCAAACACGCTCGTCTCGTATATATTTGAGGGCGCGTCTGCGATGCGATACTAACTTACGTGAAACGTTCATAGCCCGAAGACTTTTTAGTCGCAAATGGTCTACCGCGTTAAGGTCATTACACACTGGCCATGTCAACTCCACTCTGATTTGAACGGTTGATTTATCAATATTTACTCGAAGATAGTGTGCGACTACGACACGACAACTATGTGGCTAACGTGTACATTTATCACACACATAGTTGCTGCTAATTGATTAAAGTCGCAGGTACTTTTATTTAAATTAATTTCCTTTTATTGAAGAAGTGAGTGTCTCGTAGCCTTATTGCAATCTTGTTCCTGGGGAATCGTATTGACAAAGAAGTAGATAAAAAGCAGTAGATATAAAGTTGGTACAATTTATTTATCGTCCACAAAAACGGGACACAGATGGTTCGCGACAAAACGTGTTGGTCATGCAATTTGTGTGGACTGGTGATTTTCCGTAGACGTGAAGTAAGTGGCGGCCGCAAACGACGTGTTGACGCGTCACCGATGCGGACATCCCATCGTAAACATTCGCTACTAATGTGCAGCTTTGCCCCACTCTTCTTTTGTTAGGAGCCGTTTGAGTTTCACGTAACGTAGTTTTGGGGGGAAGGGGGTCTTGTAAAATGTTATGATGCGTTACATGGGGGAAGGGGGATCGAACATGTTACGTAACATTTTTTTTTATTACAAAAAAAATGGGAATAACTTTTTATTCTATTAAGTTGATATAGGCACATTTCTTAGGTAAAAATAGTCATTTGTGTTTTACCTAACGTTTAAGGAGGAATGGATACAGAAAAAAATTACGGCGCATTACATGAGCAGGAGGGGGGTCAAAAATCTCCAAAAAATGTGATACGTAATACTTGGTACTCCCTTATTGGTTTTCCGAAAGGCCGCCAGAGGCCACTTGCAGCATCCGAATACCTTTGTTTTACCCTCAAATCCTTTGGTACTCAATGGCTCTAGCGAAGCATCTAACATCCGTGAAGCTTGAATAGAACTCGATCCAAGTATCTGTGTGTAACAAAATGTTGCGAATGAATGTACGAGTATATCGGAAAAGTTTATAATTGCCTGCGAAGCGCAGAGCATATCAAGGTATGCTAACGGATCGAGATGTCAGATATTTGAAAACTTAAAAAGACTGATGCGAAAGGATCCGTGACAAATTTAATACCTTGCGATCTGACTTTTAACGAGTGAAAATATGCGTCAAAATATCTGAATGCGACAACATAGTCGTACCTTCGTATTCAGTTGTATTACTTATAAAATACGCTTGTAAATATTAGGGAGCGTACAAGTATTACGCAACGCAATTTTTTACCTCCCGTCCCCCCAAGTAACGCGCCGTAACGTTTTTCTGTATCCTCACCTCCTCCCTTAACGTTACGTTACACTCAAATGACCATTTTTACTTAACAGTGTTGCCGTTTTCCTGACTTGGGGAGAATTATATTCTCTAGTATTTTTTAGTTATAAAAACAATGTTACGTAACGCGTTGGTCTATCTATATCTCTACCCCTATGTAACACATCATAACATTATGGAAGACTCCCTTCCCCCAAATTGCGTTATGTAATACTTGAACGACCGCTTAGGTAGGTATGTTAAAATTATAGTAACCGAAGCTGAAGACAAGTTTCGTTTAGGAAAAAAAGTTTTATTCCTTTCATCTGCTTCAAATAAACTTGCTCGGGTGTACCTACTTTAGTAATACTTTGCTCCTTGGAAGCTACTACTTTGAAGCCGCCTGAAATTATATGTAGTATTTTGCCGTGTGGACATTATACAGATACCGTTTTGCATTCGTGGACCTTAATTAATGTTTTATCTATTCACTATTATTTAATTTCGACAACCCCCTAGCCTACTTCGTAGCGACCTGCGAAGTGAGGTGGCCCGGGTTTGATCCCCGGCCGGGACAGATATTTAAGTGACAGATAAATGTTTGTCTCGGGTCATGGGTGTTAGTGATGGGTTATTTGTGTTGTCCTTGCCACCTGCGACACAGGGAATCATACTGCGGGGGTATGATATGAGTGTGTTAGCGTTTATTTAATTCTATAGTTCACTGAAGCTGGCTCATTATAATAAGCCCATTGGTCCAATTCATTTAATGTCCCACTACTGTGCAGGGATCTCTCTTCATAACTGAGGAGGCCTAGAATACCACAGCGAAATGGCAGAAAACTGTTGCGTTGCAGTTAAACAACCTATGTTAAGTAAAAAAAAAGTTATCAAAGTTCCACTGAAGGTATTATATTATTTATTTTTACGATAACGGTTACACTTTTTATCGTCAAAGGTTTCACAGTAATAAATTCAAAAACTAAAACCCGAGTGCATAAAAATCACTCTCTAAATCTAAAATCAAATTAAAAAGTAAATTCATTAGGTACCGGTTAAAATCATACATATTTGGCGAGTAGCAAACATTATGTTGCTATCATTAAGTCTCTTGAAAAGAACCTTTGAGACATAATTAATGTCTCTATCTATCACGGATGAATTAAATATGGAAGGGTTGCGTCACATATGCGCATGTCCAACACTATACAGCCATGCCCCGGGAAAAGTTCTACGGTGAAAATTGCAATTGCGCTCCCGAAGGTAGTCGGATGCGTTTACTGGTTACTGCATGTTCCTCCGTGCGCCAGTGCGTTACTACCGGTCCGGTAACTTCCGGTTACTAAACTAAAACTTGTTAGTATTGTTACTAAAAGTTGTTAGTAGTGGTAGTTTTAATTTTACTTTTATTACTTGCCAATGTTATTCGTTTGATTTTTTTTAATAGTTCTCATGTTTAAGTCGTGTTTAATTTTTGGATTTTTTGCTATTATGGAGAAAAGTTTCGTTGGCGTTTTTCGGCGTTGGGGATTGCAGAATAGGCGAGTTCTTAATTTTTTACCTACTTTATAAATCATTAGAATTTATTGCAGTGCTTATTTACTTATATCTGGTTTGTAAAATTATTTTTTATTAGTAAACGTGTAAAATTTGAATTATATCTTAACTTTAATGGTTCTACATTTTTAACGACATAATTTTGGCCGCTCTTTCATTAGAGTACGATAGAGACCGCATATAATTCGCCCGTCTTACAGAAAATGTCGTTACCCTCAAAATATAATTTCTAAAATCACTTTTACCTTTAAATTAAATATAGTATGTTTGGGGCTTTGATGACGGTGATAGTTCTAAGTAATTTTATATACCGGGAAATGGCTTGAATCCCGTAGAATAATTTGATTAATTTAGTATGTAATCTCGGTAGTGAGATTAAAATGAAAGTGGACACGTTTGTAGCTTTTAATTATGAACGAATACTTTAGGTATATTCCTCGAAACTGTTTTGGTCCTGTGTGATATAAGCAACAGGTTTACTACGGCGAAGCGATGGCAGGCCTAGTGAAATGCAAATTTAAAAGAACCTACTAAGATATTAATTAACTCCGATTCCAAATGCCTGAATTCAAACTACGTACATTTCTGAAAGTATCTTTGAAATCATAAAATGAATAAACTGGCAAGATTTTCGAATTTGTTCGGCTTCGAAATTTTTCAATCGAATTCGCATGTTGTAGGAATTGTATAGGCACTTGCTCGATGTATTTAGGGTTCCGTCGCTCTCAACGTACTTAACGAGAAAATATTTCTTTGCATATCGGACTATATTAGTTGCCAGTATAGATATAGAGTTAGAGTAAATATGTTTTGGTCGGGATGAGAACATTACATTTTTTAGGTGTTTCAATGTCGGTCGGACCAATATGCACTAATAACGGTGTAATCAGGCCTAGACTCCACGTATAGTGCTATAATTATCACCTAATCCTGGAGTTAACATCCCATAAAGAGTGGAACGTATCCTATAATTGTTTAATTTGTATCGCCAATACTTAAGTTAACGTTTCATGTCTCGTGTTAATTTGTGCCTCCGTCAACATACACACACACATCCAGACCGAGAACAGATATTTAAGTTCATCATAAAAATTTCCTTCTTGCTGGGAATCGAACCCAGGATCTAACTAACGGCGTTTCGTCATGGGAACCATTGCGTAATACAAGACGTCTCTTTAGCGCTATGCCATAATCCACTAACAATGGAGTCAGAAAGATTAATCATAAAGAGAGCGACGCGAAAATAGAAAAAAACATTTTTTTAAAAGTCAAAGGAAAATATGCAGATAGTTAAAATATACCGAAAGGACCAAAGGATCGCTGTAGAATCCAATATTTGAATTTGTAGAACTGCATATTAATATCTATGCTTATGTTATAAAGTTATAGAAGATTATAGAAAATCATTGGAATAAGTCGCGTAGGTAATATTTATGTATGTATCAAGATATGTGTATCACACGCTGTCTTAACAGGATAACAAGTAATTAAACAACTAAGGAATTTAACATCGCGCGTGGCTTGAAAGGAAATGTAAGACATTTTTAGTTATAACTTAAAACCTACTAGAACTAAATAACATCTCCGACTTATAATAAATAATATCTAGTCTTAAAGACTAGAGCCTCTTATGTCGTGTCTCCACCGGCAAAGTGTAGAGAGACAAGTTCACGTTCATTCAATACGGCATTAAGTTAAAGCTTCAGACAAAAAGCTGCAGTCTCGGACATAAGCTTAAAAGTCCTGAAAATGATATAGTTATATAATAGGTTTATTTCGTCTTTCCTTTAAATATAACGGTCTATTTGCTACCGTACAAGCTTATAAGGGAAAGCAAAAAGAGCTTTAGCCATCTAGGTAGGTGGGCGAAATGCATCGGTAAATTAAAATGAAATAGTAAATTATACTTCGCATGTTGACATTTCCCTACTGAAAAATGTAAATATGAACCTATTTCCTGGACTTTGAGTATTTAATGTGAGTTAGCAATTTTATAATTTTATCCGCTCTATGGTCAAAATTAGACCATAATTTAAATATGATCCAAACCTGGTCAATATCTCTGGCTGAAAGGTGTCCAATTAATAGCCGCAGACCACAAACCACATGGAAAGTATGTGTGTATTATGACACAGTAATTAAAATGAGAATACAGATTAAACTGTTCATTTTGATTAATTTAAATTACATTCTCCTAATTCCCCGCCTGTTTGCGATGTTAGGAATTTTGTTATTTGAATGTATGTATATCGCTAATCAGTATCAGTAAAACAGCTATTTCTGAAATATTTGCTAGCGGTATTCAGTTGGGTTTCAGCAAATGAATGCATCAAATTTTGCCAAAGTACCTATATCCCGTTCTCTCAATAAGTATTTGTAATGTAATTAAAGCTTCCACAAGCTCACCGGACTTTTTACCTTTTCTTTTTCAGGAATCTGACGGCGTTCATTCTGTAGTAGACTCGTCAGATGAATCAGAAGTGTCAGCAGGACCGCGAGCCGAAGACACTGTTAGCATAAATTCAGATTCTGGTGCTGAAGGTGGAGACGATACTTCACAAGAAAGTCAAACAAAATTAAAAGCTAGTGAATTACTAACAGTAGGAAAAGAAAAAAGGCCGAGCAATCAAAACGGTGACACATGTGGGTCACCAAGTCCAGAAGTTGAAGAGATCGTATGTGATAACGATCAAAGTGACAAAAAAATTAAAACTGCGAAAACAGAAAACAAAGTCGCGTTGCGTCGGAGTAGTAGAGCCATAAAAAGGATACGATACGATAGCGTCACGAACGGCGACGACGATTCTGATGTTGAAGAAATCAGTGAACCGTACAGGCGACGATCGAGACCAATAGTTATTAACGACACTAAAACTCTAGTCGAGATGGCTGCACGGCAAATGAAGTCGAATCAAGGTAGTTACCAGAAAAAGGAACCGACGGTTGTCATTATTGACACAAATTCCAATGCGTCTGGCAAAACTTCAAATACACATCATCAATTCAATAAAATGTCAGCTTCATCGTCAACTTCGACGATGTCGGCGCAAAGTTTATATCAGAGCATTGTCGCTCGTGGTACAACTGTGACTCCTGTTTCTACGAAAAGTAATGCTTCGACGCAAAGCCCCCAGGCAGTAATCTTGCCCTCTTTAACAGACGATATGTTTGTCGTTGAGGCTCCTTCTTTTATCGTACCTTATGTCTATGAAAAACCTTCAATTAAACCCTTTAGAGAGTTTGTCGACGTATTAGGTAACGAACTCGCTGAGCAAAAAGCCAAAGAGGAAAAAGCGGAAAAGGAAAAACTAGAAAAAGAAAGAAAAGAAAAAATTGAAAGAGGCGAAATAGCAGAAAACTCAGAAGACGAAACTGGGGATAAAGAAAGTGAAAAAGATAAAAGCACCCCCGTAGAAAAAGAACCGAGTGAAAAAGTTAAAGATAGCACAGAACCAGAAGAAAATGAGACTGATGAAGAAAAGAAAAAGAAGAAGGCTGACAAGAGACGAGGTAAGAAAACCATTCACTTTATTATAAATTACTGTTAATATAGGTACTAAAGCATTTTAATGGCATACAAAAATGAACCTTACAGGCTCAGCAAAATTTAGAAAGAGGACTTTTTATTCCTATATACCATTGTGTTAATATTATTCATTGTACTGTAAATTCGGGTATTCATATTTGTTCTGGATAAACCTGATAAGTTAGTTGTATATCCTGTATGAGTGCATACAAACTTTATTACTGTCTTTTTCTTAAAAAAGGTGAGATAGATTTCGATAACTAAAAATATTATTATCTTGTATACAGAACGATATGATGGTCGGTAAATATTTGTTTTAGAACGACGGAAACGGCAAAATGACGACGACGATATGTCATGGGATGGCGAGTCCTCTGCAGACTCCGAAGATGAAGTAGGAAGTGACGAAGAAGACAAAACTGTTGTGATAAAAGATAAAGTAGACGCTGTGACGGACCTCAAGAACGTCACCGATCTCACAGTCGAGAAAATAGTTACCGGAAAATCCGACAATTACTTCGACTGTTCATTGGGAAAATTTTTCATGAACATCGGTCTAAATCTCGTCCAGGAGTACGTCCAAAATGATCTGTTGAAGCAGCAGAATAGAAAGCTTTATAAAGAAAAGAAATCGGGGCAAGACACGAAACCTACCGAGAGTTCTATTATGTCTTTGAAAAAGAACATAGAATTCAGTAAGAACAATAACGCCCCGTACTCCTTCACTATGAAGAAGTGTGAGCAGTGTAGTTTTAAGAGTGAATCTGGTCTTGTACTAGAACATCACATGGAGACTCCTCATATGAAGAATAATGTTTACAAATGTAATTATTGCCCATTCGAAGTGCGAAGTCCTCACGACATTCTGTTTCATATGGAAGCTCAACATAATATTCGGGGCAGATTGGAGCGGGCGCCTTCGTACCATTTGTGTCCAAATTGTCCCTTCGAAGATAACGGTAAAGGCAAGTTGGTTCGTCATCAGATCGCCTGCGCGAAGAAATTCAAACCGGATTTCAATCTGTCTCCTCCCGTCGAATGGGAACCGCCCGCGAAAATACCAAAGGTATGCATTTTATCTATTCTTACTTTCAATAAGACACGATTTGTTTGGCGAACTTCTGATTTCAGACAATGCAATTCGTTAATTATCGTCTTTAAATCTGATTTGTGTAACTATGTACAATATTGAAAAATCGCTATAAAGTAGTATCTCATGAATTGTGATAGACAGTTAATATTTTCACAGATGACGTATTTATGTTGTTGCTGTAATAGCAAACACTTAAAAAAATGTTGTTTAAGAATACATTTTTATAGTCTGTTATTTTTTCATACTCTTACTTCAATATTTCAGCAATTGTCAAGATCTCGAAACCACATGATGAGTCCGTACCAGAGTTCGTTCCAGCGTTCTTTAACCAACAACGTTGTGAGGCCTCCTATAGGTCAGATCATACAAGGTGCCACGGGCTATAGGCCTAGAGGAAGGTCTCCTATGAACATGCCGCCGCGGTCCAGCATCATACACGGCACTCCTATCATGAGGGGCGGAGTCATGATCAGGCATAGCAACCCGAATCTTCTCAACAATTATCCTATTGGGGTAAGTTAATCTTATTACAAGTGGCTTTTTTTGTTCTTTTTTCTCTCTCCTTACTAGACAATACACCACAATTCATAGGCGACCATATTTTACCATGTACCAGCTCGTCTGCTTGATTGGCCGGGTTTTTATATGTGATACAAAAATGATAGCAGTAGGCATATTTGTTCGAAAATATTTTGCTCATAGTATGAAAGAATGATGTTGTTTCTTTTTAGAGTTGTTCAAAGAAAGAACCCTTCTTTGTCGGCTATTTCCAGATAAAAAACTATGTGTCTGATGTTTCTTCTTAACAGTGATTTTAAGATCTATTCTAAACACTTTATCTACGTCTCATTTAAAAACGATTTCCTTTTTCAAATTCCAGAACAACGGTAAAAACATTCCACTACCGAAATCAATGCACCAGCCTTCAATTTCGATCACTCCTCTCCCGCGGCACTCTACGCCGCCCGCGCCGGTCGCCATACACAACCCACCCAAGAACTCCTGCGTGATATGCGAGATTTGCGACGGATACATCAAAGATCTAGAACAGCTGCGCAACCACATGCAATGGATACACAAAGTGAAGATTCACCCCAAGATGATCTACAACAGGCCCCCGCTTAACTGTCAGAAATGTCAATTTAGGTAAGGTTTTCTTTCAATAGCGTGTTATAATAGATGTGTGTGTTTGTGTTGTGCCGTCACAAGTGTTTGTGGTGTGACTGAAATGAGTTTCATGTGCGAATCTTTCGAACTCTGATTTGGTTTTAGAGAGACTTAAGAATAAATTAATTACATCTTGTATGTAGTCTCAATCTTTAATAAATGGAGTAAAACTACAAGTTCAGGCAGACTTTCCTCGTATTTTATCCCTTAGAGTTTGGTTAATGCTATAGTTTTTTTAGATCACATACCTTTGGTAATTGCTTATCATATTGAACTATTATTTCTATCACGGCGTTTCAAAACCTCTTAGTAATTTGTCTGGTGTCTTAAAGCATTTCGACATCAGCACCACCTACCCAGTCCAATAGGGGTCCTAGATCATACTCAGTCCCCTCTCAATGCACCGCAAAATGTATATTTAAATCGGTTCAGTCTCATAGGAGTTCAGTGACATACACGTGCGCTAGCTTTTTAAACATAAAGATAACGCAAACATAGTATATAGTATTCTATGTGATATATAGCCAATTATTTAGTAGTATCCTATACCAGTTGAAAGCCTGTGATTCTGCCCTTTGACTTGCAATGTGAAACGAAGTATATTGAAGCTGAATGATTATTACAAATGGCCATATAATGGTCAAAGGTTATCTTACGTATATTACTTAGTGCGCATATATTAATTAATAAGTATATTAATGCAATTTTCATATGAGTACAGCTTAATTAATCTGTTAGATATCAAAGAAAAAGTAACGTCTGTGAGTGTACAAGAAAACTTTTATTTATGTTGATAGGAGTTTCTCTTTACTGTAGTGAAGTTTTCAAACTAATATAGACGTCATGAATAAAAACAAATGAACGGTTTTATGTTGTATGAGTTAAAATGTTTGAAGGCAATTTTGCTTTAAGCTGGTAATATTTATTAGATATACTCTAGTGGGGTCTCAAAATAAAAAAAGCACACTGAAAGAGAATATTAACGACTTTATCGTCGATTTTCTTAGATTCCTTTGATGATAAAATGTTTTGAGAGATTTTTTAATTATCTATACAACTAAATAAAATTGAAGTGTCTGTTTGTAATATTAAAATAACCGCTGTGTACTTAATGCATACGCATGTATACACGGTACACGTGCCAAAATAACATTTTGTAAAATTTTGATCTGTCTTTCCGTCTATCTGTCTGTTTGATCCCGCTAATCTCTGAAGCGGCTGGACCGGTTTTGACGGGACTTTCATTGGCAGGTAGCTGAAGTAATAAGGAGTAACTTAGGCTACTTTTTTTTTACTTTCGTTTCCGCACAGGTCTTCCGAAGCGAATCGAGGGCGGGTCCACTAGTTATTAATATTACTGAGTGGTTTGTTTGGTGTATTCCAGGTTCTTCACTGACCAGGGTCTAGAGCGACATCTGTTGGGCTCTCACGGGCTCGTCACCAGCTCGATGCAGGAAGCTGCTAACAAGGGGAAGGATGCTGGAAGATGTCCCGTCTGTGGCAGGGTATGTATGGTTATAGCTGGACCATTACAGACGTGCAAATTACGTCATCAATCATTTTATCATATCTCTCGTTCACACCTATATGTATATCGGATATCGGAACCCTCACTCCCACATTCCAGCGAGAGTTCCGATATACCTATAAGTGTGAATGAGAGATATGATAAAATGATTGATGACGTAGTCTGCACGTTTGTAATGGCCCTACTATAGGGAGTGTAACGCAATTTATGAAGATTCTTGACCCCCCTTGTCCCCTATGGGTTTCATCTGTCCCGGTGTTTGTAATGAAATCTTGCAAGTTAAATTTCACCCACTTCCCGGTGTCCGATTGAGCTAGAATTTTATACACTAGTCCAGTCCTGATGATAATGCATGTTTATAATGACGTGAACTTTATGGAGAATTCTCAGGTGTACAGGTTTCCTCACGATGTTTTCCTTCATTGAAGCAAGTGATAATTAGTGTCTGATACGTACATTATCTTATTGAAAATAAGAGGTGCGTGCTGGGCAGTCTGCAGTCAAAAAATCATAAGAAAACTTCATAAAAGTCGTCATAGAACAGATAGTTAATTCCAACGTATCTCATTCCAGATATACCAATGGAAGTTACTCAACCATGTGTCACGTGACCACAACCTAACACTAAAACCGGCTCATCTCTCATACAAATGCACCGTTTGTACCGCGACCTTTGGAATGTACAAGCAGTTTGAAAGCCACGTGTACTCCGCTCATAGTGTCGTCGCCAAGAGGGCTATAGATAAAGGGAAACCAGCTCCTACCCCCAAGAACCAATCTTTACTGAAACCATTGAAGATCAACGATGAAATAACTATTATACCACAACCGGTGAAGCCTGCGCCCGCTGCGGAGGAGGGAAACGATAAATGAGGTAAATAAAATAAATTTAATTATCGCAATAGTTCACAATTTATTATTTATACGACTGTGCCAAAAATAAAGTAATGTTTTTCTAGCGTATGTATTTATATATGTAATGTTTTTGGCATGTTCTACAATCTATACAGCTTGACAGATTGCAAAATGTTTTCATCGTCAAACACGTCAAACGTAGCTTGTCAAACACGTAAAGTTTGCCAAGCCCAAGCGGCCAATTGTCTAGGGCGTAGGCCATATACAGCGTGTAACACGATGGTGAAATAATACTTTCAGGGATTGATGTATACATTATAAATATCAAATTGGCCGAATCATGAAATTAAAATACCGAGATATTTTT
>LGAG01000426.1:143628-159877 GCA_001278395.1 Lerema accius | reverse complement strand
GTCCTCGAGTTTAAAGTTTGTGAATATATTGTGATATTGCTTTTATACTTAGGTAATGATTTCAAAAAAATTCTTATGCGCCCTCAGACTATAAATAAAACTTACACTTATTTTTGACTTAGGATGTTCCTTGTCTGTCTGTCTGTCAGCATTTTATTGAGTTAACTATTTAAGGTATGCTTGGCGACTGCAATTTTACCAATGCAATGAATTTTATATGTTTTCACAATGATGATATTGATTTATTACACTTATTTGGGCGTCATGTGTATGTGTAGAATGTTTGTATGTTAGTAATATAATTTATCTAATTATTTTTTTTGAGTTTTACATATTTTTGATTTACTTTATTATTTATGGATAATATATATCATGAAGCGACGGTTATTTGTTTGTAATCAGACTGTATTCAGTGATAAGGAGAATTCCTACCTGTAGTGGAAATATTTGATTAGTTTAGATTCATAAAGCTCGGTAAATATAAATATTACAATTATCTATATTGTTACTGAGGGACAAGCCACATAGCTTAAAAATAATATGGCCTAGCTGTAGGTCCTTAGTAGGTAATACTTCTAAGGTGACTTCGCTGGTCAAGGACCATTACAGAACATTTATAGAACCACTGGTTTAAATGATTCCATTTCATTTTTCAGGTGCGAACGAGGTACCTCGTATACATTGATTAAGAAAACTTGCCACGAATATACATATTATGGATAGCTCCATAGAAGCTCAACTTACATTAATGTTAATTTTATATCGGTACACATACAGACGGATTCTCATATTTTGTGAACAAACGACATAAAATAAAACATTATTATTATTACCTTATTACATTAATGTTGCTGTGAAACTTTAGATTATTACAAATGTAGTCAATTTAAATATAAACTATATATAAACGTTAAAGAATAACCGTATTTTCCTTACAAGGAGTTATGGGATACGGTTACCGTATTACAGCTGTTTTCAATAATCTATCTATACATAAACGTCAGTTGCTTAGCAAGTGACAGATAACAACGATATAGTGTAGTTTAGTTTACTACTCTACCTACAGATTTATCCGATGCTGCATACAGATAGATTATTGAAATCGGTAGTTATGAATATCTCAAGTTACTTAGTATGTTGTTCATTGTTGCCCACTTAGGATTTATTATTTAATTATATTAGTGAAATATTATTAATATCTTATAATTATTGCATTACAATTTGTAATGTTGCTAACGTGTTAATGACTAATAAATGAATACTTTTTCTGTAGCAATCACATTATGTGATTTTTAAGCGAAGTACTGTTTTATGATACGTTAAAATTTAAAATTTTCGGTGATATGATTTAAAAATCGATGAAATATCATCGATATGTGTAAACTATTACTCGATTAAACCGCATCGACATATTAGTCGATACTATATGCGTCTCTTTCGAAATCAGGTTTTGTTCAAGTGTTAGAGGGAGATGTAAGAACAAATGGGTTATCTTTTTAGCCCATTCTTCTAACTAATGAAATAATACTTATTTATTACACTGCCAAAATAAGCACATTGTTTACAATAAAATTCACTTTTGACTGTTAGGAGTTTAGAGATTAAATTATTATAGATATATTATTATTATTATACATATATGTATGTATATTAACGTCATATACGCGTTCTTGCTATAGATTAAATAAGTTAGACCATACTTTTTGAAAGGTAAAATTTAAAAGTAGATTAGAAATATGAATTAATAAAATAATAGTTGCCTGGTCTCAATGCTTCGAACACTAAAAGTCGATTGAAATTTCATTAAATTTTTGTATGGATTTGTACAGAAACGTTCGGATTTCTAATCTAAGATATACCATAGACTAAACTATGAGTTCTTTAATAAATCCTCGGACTAATATCTAATACAACTGATTGTAATAGGACCATAAGGAAGGTATGTACAAAAAAGTCTCGAAATATGAATTTAAATTATTTGGTAGTGTTTAATATTTGATTGTTCTCACTGCCACGGTTTTTAAGCCAGTGATACATTTTATATCGACGCCTTTATAGAATACAATTTATTAAATTCATAGGCCGTATTGTACATAATTTTGATGTCCAAAAAAAATTTTAAGTTTGGTCATGAAAGTGAGATTTATTTCGGTTTTATTTTATTAATTTGGTTTTCGAACTAAGGAATTGATCCCCGTTCATATAACATTAGAATTGAATTTTTAAAATATTTTTGTGTGCAGACACGAACATTTTTTTTTGTTATAATGAATAGGTGCCGTTGCCCGTACCATGTTATGCTACCACACGATTTCCCACCAGTGGGGTAGAGAGATGTAAAGGGGGCGAAAAGCGTTTGCATTTTAGAAAAATACAACTATAACAAATAACATTACAATGTAACATTCGATTAATGAACACACAAAATTAATGATTAAAAATCATGCATGCATAAAAATATTATTTATAATCTGGGGAACCTCGAAAGGTTGAGAAACCCTGTGCTACCACATTGCAAATGGTACAAAATGACATTTTCAATGCTTTTTCTTGCTTACATTATGTAAGTTTTTAATCATCGATAAGCCGTGTTATAATAAATCATAGCAATCATAGTAATTTTAAAAATAAAATAAACAAATAAAAATTACTCAATATTATGATTTACAACGACTACAAAAAGAGTAATTTCTTAATTGATTTTCATTATGTTGTGATATTTCGTCATATATCACATAGTAATTTCCTCAAGAAGTTGAACCTTAAAAAAGAGATCTATATCTCGAAAATTACTTTTACAGTATACATTACAGAATTCAGGTTATTTGGGTTAAAAATAATTAAAACGATTGCACTTTACTGCTTACTAAAGTTTCGTAAAGTGTAAATAACAAAAATACCGCGTTTATTTGAAGAATCTTAATCAAATCAATACAGTTGAAATAGTCCTTCGTGACGAAATTTTAAAATCTGATTTTAATGAAATATTAGGATTACAAATGTTAAACAGCAATAAATTATGTTTAAGTATAATTATAAATGTTTGCGCTACATATGGCAAATATATAATTCTTTAAACTATTAAACTTTGATATCATTGTATTGCAATAATTTAATAATTAAATGTAACTTTAATCGTTGGTATCGCAATGGGTAATCGTTAAGTTTAATCGGGTATTTATGTGATTAACTAAATCTTTTGGTAACAAAAGCGTGTTAGTTAGTGAGAAATATAATATCAATACTTTAATAGCTTTAAGAAAATTCAATCATATTATACTCATTTTAATATGCGACTTTATTTACTGAATATCTCATTAAAAAACTTGAATTTTGACTTCACCGATTGAATGGAAAATAGAAATTATCAACAGTCATTTAGTAATCATAACCGAAGAATCAACATGAATAACAATGTTGTTCAAAATTATTTGAAGTATTAAAAAAATACTTCAAATAATTCAAACATCAATATAGCAAAACTAATTGAATTAAGGTTATGGTTTTGTCTTAGTTTTGTATTTTAATATACCATTTATGTATGTTTTATTATAATATATAATTGTATATCTATTAGTTATAGTCACATACGCCTTTTAAATGTCTATGCGTAAGTAGGTTGTCCCGTGTTTCGTGTAAATATGATATCGTATATTATTATGTATAATTAATATTTCATAGGTAATGCTTAGACAAATTTTATTTTCTCTTACAATAATTTTTCATTGTCACTAAAACAATATTAGCCAAAACTCGTGCTATTTAATTAAAATAACTCCTTTTAAAATAACTTTCAAGTTATTCTTTATTTTGCTCAATAAAAGTTTGATGTATTCGTTATTTAGGGAAGCGTTTATTGTAGTGTTAACGGATACGGTACCTCATTCGGATACGTTACTCCATACAAATAATATGAACTATATTGATAGACAGCTTAAACAAATTTAGATTACATAATAATGGATTCATTGAAATTGGAGATGACGATATTTTACAAATGAAATATTGCGGACTGAAAAATAATTGACTTATAAAAACGAATTAGACATAAACTTTCCTTTCAATAATATTTATGTATGTCATGTTTTCTGGAACTTAATTGTTGCCTAAAAGCTTTTACCATTTTCTTGAAAACACACTTTAATTTTGTTCAAAATAAAACTATGTAATTCTCGGAATTGTATTCGACAATCATCTAATGATTGTTAAATAACTAATTATTAAAAATTAATATTTTAGTGTTTTTGGAACACATGTTTATATATTGATTTTCCTTACAATAATCAAAATAAGAGATTTATGTAGATGGAATTTATATCAAAACTATATAGGTAGATGTTTAATTATAGAGATTATTTCATGTAAATAATATATTTATTATTTGCGTAAAATTGCCTTCGATTCTTAGCAATAAAAGTAATTACTGACAAGTTAGCAATTTAAAGTATACTTTATATTTATAGAATTTGATGTCTTTTGTAGTTTTATTCAATGTTGTAATTTGGAAGCTAGCCTCGATTTTATTTCAACTAATTCTTGCGCTATTTGGAATCACAATAAACACTAACCGCGAATAAAAATGGTAAATACATTTGAACCACTTATAACACATGTTATAATACTTAGGGCCTGTTTCACAATCGTTGAGTAAAGTTCTAAGTAAGCTACTTTGAACTTATTTGCACGGTAAACCAGTAAATTGCGTTTCACAATTTCACTTTAATTCACGGATGATTGTGAAACGTATAAAGAGTTAACGGAAGGATTTAATCTCTGAGTAGTTTACTTTATAAATAACTACTGACATCTTATCGATTGTGAAACAGACCCATAACTTAATAATGTACTTAATGTTCGTAGCTGAAGTGAAAATAGCAATTACATTAATGTCATGGATCAAGTGATTAATTTATTCATATTGGCCTGTCGATATCACTGCTACAAAGTCATGTCGAGCCATGTTATCAATCATTTAATAGACGGGTTGGGCTACACATATAAACCCCTTATTAAGCGGGAAAAATAATAGGAAACACATTTATTTTATAAAACTCGGAAAGAAGTTATTCTTCTCCATAGAGCTGAGAAGAAAATAATTATATTTACATTTTTATAAGAATTGGTCTTATAATTATGACTATGTCACACATCTGTAACATAGTGATTTATACAATATTGACTGGACCGTATAAATAATGCCCTATTCTATCATTTCGTCCATAACATTATACTTTATCTCCCCATCTTCTGTAGATAATATAATACAATGTCATTGTGTTTTTGTATTGAGTACAGTAGATTTACATTGTATAAACACTTTGTTAACAACTGACATGATTAATCTTATTTTTTTTAATATCTTCCTAAACGACGACAGTTTTGATTTTATATGAAATTCAGTATGTTTGATTTTTTATTTACTTGATTAATTATTATGTAATGATGAAGTCTTAGTCATTTTCAATGAAATTTGTGTAAACCACAAGTTTTACAAATTCTAGCACTTTATAACAATGAACATTAATGTTTTTTGTTTAATAAATCCATCCTAAGCGTAAAATAAAAGTGAAGTTTAGGCAAGTTTCGCCCCCGTTTACTTGATTATTTACTAATTTAATTCTCGATTATATTGTATAGCTGTTAAAATATCTTGATAATAATGACATTTTCTGTGAGTTATTGCAATTACTTCTTTAAAATGTATAGTTATTTTGTTGATGTATCTGCTTTCAATGATTATTATTATTGTCTAATTCAATATGTAAATTACATTTTTAAATTCTGACTAGTACAACAATTTATTTTTAATTCATCAATTAATTTTTTTATTTAATGTTACATTCAAATTACATTTTAAAATTCTGACCAATACAACAATTTATTTTTAATTTATTAATTAATTTGTTTATTTAATGTTACCATTTATTTGTATGTTTTTAAGTTATATCATCAAATATCCATTTTACTATACGATAGTCAGGGATACGTAGTACATTGTTTTTCACTTATTACTATCAAGCTAATTTTTTGAGAGCAGCTTTATTTCGACGAAAGACCCAACTTCTTCTATGACGACGATTTTCAAATGTGGTAGATAAAGGAGATACACAGAGACAAAATATGTTAATTCGTCGAATTTTTTTTAAATTTCTTCCTAACTGGTTAATTGTTTTTTATTAAATATCAAGACATTTGTCAAAATTTTACGAAAATATATTTGTAGAACAAAACTTATGGTTTTATCAAACAGTCGCTCATTTCTAAAATATATCAATGACGACGAGCTTATGAAAAATGATTATCAACCAACTGATTTTTTTTCTGTTGGTTGTTTCCATTTCTATTGTATTTCATAATTTAACTGCCACACTGTCATACAAATCATGTAGTTCGTTGACCCAGTAGGTCAAGTTAATTTTTTTGACTCTGCTACCTCCTTTATCTACCACATTTGAGAATCATTGTCATAGAAAAAGTTGGGTCTTACATCGAAAGCTGCTCTCGAAAAATTAGCTTGATACTAATAAGTGAAAATAAATGTAACATAAATACTACCGATTCCTGACTACGAATTTAATAGGCCGAGATTTGTAACATGTTTTATTTTTGTAATATTTTTTCACATGTTTCTGTAGCTCCGTCGGATTTTTTTTGGGTTTAGTCGTGCGGTAATGATGGTGGAGTTAGAAGCAATATAGTGTTAAATATTGACATTGTAATGATAAGTGAGGAAAAATGAAATAATGTGTATTGTCAGTTGTGTTGTGAATTTTCATGTTTTCACGATGATGAAAATTAATATTTTTAATTTGTAATTATTGTATTTCGCTTATTGAACTCGAATGGAAAATCGATAAACGCTTTCTGAGTAACTTGTTGATCAGTTAGTTTACTCTTGCCCCGAATTAACAATAGTTTTCACGTGGTTCTTATAGTGAAGTATGTTTAGTGCATTTCACATTTAATTTCCTTTGGGCGTTATTATGGTAACATTAATTCTCATACAATATTGTATGCAAAGTCCAATATAACACCAATTGGGCAATTATGTGAAATGCATTATAACTGTTTTTAGGAATAAACTTGAACTACATTATTAATAAGGATTCGGTTGAATTATTAACTTATGTAATCAGAGATGATAAGAAAATAATATGTATAATTTTTTCCTTATTTGACGTTTCAATATTTAAATTTCAATTTTACTGGCTTAGAGTCTTCACACGTGCAACAGTGATACGACAATATGTCGGAATAAGAAAGTTTGTTTGAAAATATATGTGTAGTTTTGTTCACACGTGCAAAGGAATATCATAGAGACACGTTACAAGTAATTACTGCGTGCGACATCTTGTCGCATTGCTGTCGCACGTGTGAATAGACCCTTATTCTTGTTAGTGTATTCGGTGAGTCTGACATTCCTGTTTATGGTACAGATTTCTCTGTGGTTTGATGGTTCGAAGTGAATATTTATTATTATATTAAGATGATGATTTAGCTAATAGTGTATTTGATTCTGATTTTATTTCTCACCGTTTCGTTAATTAAATAACGTTGAGCAAATTAATGGTTCGATTGATGAAATATTTACCTACAGAGAAGTGAGTTTTTGTAATCTTTTGTTATTGTGTAAATATTAGGTTTCTTTTAAGTATTTGTAATAAAGATACCTTACCGTGATGAGTGTTTTAATAAAATTGTTCCAATTATTTATTGGTCTTAATTCATCAAACACTAATAAACCATTTCTGAGGTTACCACAGTAACACGGGAAATAGAATGCCCCTCTATCGAAAAAACACTAATCTAAAAAAACAAAATTCAATTAGGCATAAAAAAGTTCCATTTTGGGAAAACGTTACCCCCAACGTATTAGGTCAATAACTGAAAAACTAGCCAAGGCAAAAAACAATTTGCACACATTTACAGGAGCATGAGCACCATTTATTTAATTAAAAATCTACCTATCAGCTTAATATATAATTCAGAATTGCTCATAGCCTGAACATAATACATACATTAAATCATTACATAACAATATAACTAAGACCCGATCTACCGAAATTCGAAGTTAGCTCGATATACAATAAACTAAAGAGTAATTCGACATCCCTGCTTGGCAGATATCAATCTCATCTGTCTGGCAATGGGACCTCCTGTGTAACGTCTGTGGTAGTGTGAGTTTTGTTTTATTTAGATGTATTTATAATACTAAATTACATACCTAAATAGACGTCACAGGATTTGTCTACTGTGAGAGTGACTTCAGCTCTAATATTTTTTTATGATCTAAGCTATATTATAGACCCTGCTTTCTAATTATAAACAGCCAGGTTTTTTTAATATTAATTAATTTAATAGTTGACCGATGATGCCTTGGTGTTACTCTTTGGATATTCAGAACCCTGATAGTAATATTTTTGTACGGAAACATGCGTTACTTTTCAGAACGTACTTACAGAATTTTACAAGCTACTTAGCTTCTAATAAACAAGTGTTACCGAACATAGTTTCCGTTAGTAATTTCCGCGGAAGGATCTAATGTTAGACTTACAAGATACCACCACCATTGAATGGTAACGTGCCGCTCAGTCGGTGCTACGATGTGGCGACGACTGGTTCTGTACCTGTCTTCGTTGGTGCTGGTGAGATGTACCATCGACTTCAGAGTGCTCGCCGAAAGTAGGTACCATGACAAATCACAGGTAAGATTTATTTTACATTATAGTTACGATTAAGTGTATGCTATTGTTATGGATCAAGTGATAAGTTATGTTATTCTTTTTTAATGGCCGATTATAATACACCGCCTGTTTGATGGGTCCTGGGTTCGATTCCAACTGATGCAATTTTAATAATGGATTCAAATTTCTGTTCTCGGTGCGGATGTGTCTATGTCAACTTGTGTTGTCCATGGCACCCACGACCCTTGAATCCTAGTGAGAATACGTGTTGCATTATTTATTTTTTAATTTATATTAATAACACTTGGTCCATAACATATTATGCATTATACATTATAAGATTTTGATTTGAGTGTCTGCTTGGCTGTCGTACATAAAATTTTAGTTAAACTGTGTATTAATAGTAAAGCGATGATCTGTATCGTAAAACAATTAACGGGGCTTCGGTTCGATTCCTAGTGAGGCAAAAAAATTTATAATGGATCAAAGTGATAATCTCGGTCTGTGGGTATGTATGTGTACTTGTACTGTCCATATCATATGCAACACGACCATTGGGGCTATGAGTGCGTAGCGTTATTATTATAGGGTGGATTAAGGCTAGGCTCGCATTAGGCAGCCAAGCTGACGCAGCCGAAATATTTAAGGAAAACGCGGTTAGTGCGCGTGCTCACATACAACATCATAATTCAAATTCAATTTATTCATATAGACCGTATCAATGATACACTTATGTTCCTCTGGCGCCTGTTCTGCACGCCAAGCCTAATTGTCCGTAATCTGTCCACCCAACTGAGATTTTTCAGTTTTTACATTGCTGTCGCACGCCTGGCTTCAAATCCTGAAATTTTGAAATTACATGCGTGTTAAACTTGTTTATAAAGATATACCTTTTGTAGGTAGGTTTGTCAAATTATACTCGTACATGACGATAGTGTTAGATCTTCATTTTTAATATAATAATACCATTGTCGCAGTTATAGTTTATTTTACATAGGTAGTTGTTTGTATGAGTACCTACCTACTAATGATTTTAACCTTAATGGTAAAATGGTATAGTCATTCTATGTATAGTCATTATATGGGAAACACTCCAAATTAAATAATTAATTTCAGTTGATATTGGGTATATTTTGTTTCATACCATGTGATATTATGTACCTAACTACTTCTGGTGATAGTTAGGAAAGATCGTCGATGGTCTTGTGTAGACTTATAATTAAATTACGCACCTAAAACCCCACATTATTAAGATTCCATGTGTCGTGGGTGCAAACAACACAGACGAAAGAATAAACCTAGAACAGAAATTTAAGTAATCATTCGCTCGCTGGGAATCGAACCGTTGACCCATTGACCAAAGAAAAAGCCAGCTTGGTAACAATTGCGCCATACGAGTACCTAATGTTACAGTTGATCAACACACGTAGGTATCTACACATTCTTTAGTAATAAAGAAAACCCGTGAAATACGCCGTGTAACCATGGTGTTTTACGTAACGAACCTACCAAAGAAATTTCGGAACAGGCAACACTTAATAGCTTAAACTATGTGCGTGTCCAATCAAAGACACCGTCGCATGATTTAAGAGTGTTAATAACAGTCAAAGACAGCCAAATGTTCCCGATCAGCGCACGAATGGTAGAACCGAATCACGAGGTAATTAGACAGCTAGCTTCCTTAACTTTTATTAATTATTATGTTGGCAACTTAATAACTACACAATGAAATTTTTCTTTTAGCGCGTGATAGGAAATGTACCACATCTTGACGGCTCGTGTTACCGTAATGGAAACCGGAGTAAACACTAATTGGTTTTCGTTCATCGATACGTGTCGGTATTAAATGGTATCATGATCACTGATAACGTATCAGGAACGTGCATGCATGTGCATAACTCTTTGATTTATTAGATTTATTGCAGTAAGTCAGGGGTCCGTGTTCATCTAATTACACGTAACAATAACGGTTACAATTGGCAAAAGTCAATCTTCAGTCATCGAAACCAAATCGTGATATATCTTCTTAATTGTTAAACGAATTTGAACCTTTCGCACGTAATTAGAATATTAAGAATCACCCTATAATTGCCTGTCAAACCTGATAACTATCGTACAGTTATTGATGACAGTCCCACATAAGTACTTGTTGCCGTTAACGGACTCATACAACTGGGCTATTTTGTGGTAATACAGTCTGCTGTTTCGACGAATGTTTATACTATCTGTTACTGACGTGTTCAGTTTCGTAGTTTCTGTAGACTTGCTTGTAATTTTAACAACGCAATGTTCTGCGTGACGTTTGATCCATCACCAGGGCTACTCAAAGATTATGCATCTAGAACCCCTCTTTATTTTTAACACGAAAACGAACCGTTTGCTTGAAGAAAAGTTACCTACTAGTATTCATATGCACAAATTACGCGTGTGGTTTATCACATTTAAAATAAGAAATTATACTTAAAAACTAATAGCAAAATATTTTAACGCAGTAAGAGATATATCCATTATACTCGTATTTTGCAAATTCTCTCAATTTGTTTAACAGAGACTTCATTGGGAATCTCTATAATTTAATTATCGTACTTCGAGGGGTTGCGAACCACACTTTGAGGAGCCCTGCATTATAACATGCAATGCGAGGCTTATGCGTGCAGCGAATTGAACAGCTCTGGCGAATTAACAAATTATTCTTTCACTTAATTGCCATGCGTATGTGTACTGTTGCGATGATATCACAAATGTTCGTATTGTTTATTATTAATATTTTTATTTTCTACTTCGTTATGGTGTAAATAATTAGTTGTGTTAATGATGGGAGAATAACCAGGGGATTTACAAATATAGGTAGGAGATAGGAACTATTAAAGCGTGTTTGCTGTATTTACATAAATAAGTGTGTTTATTTACTACTGTAAATGATTATTAATTTCCTTTACGAGACCGTAGCTAGGATCTTCTTTGATTTGTGTAAAAACTAGGGGTGAGATTTAAACTGTCATCAAAAAATTATATTCCTTTTATTTTATAACAATATTTTAGGGGAAATGGTTTAACTCCACACTTGAAGGTATGAGATTTCTGCCGCCCAATTAGTTATACCTACCAGTTAATAAAATAACCGTCTCTTACTATGTTACAAGACAATTGATAACATTAATAATCGCATTTTAAGAATTTTTTTTTGGAAAACAATAAATAATGTACCTATTCAAGAAAAAAAGGGAATTTTTAACAAAAACACAATTGACCGTATCGGGATCGCCAGGTGTGGGATTCGAACCCACGGCTCTGGAAGCTAGCCGAGACTAACTCCAGCGCTCTGACCACTGAGCTAACCTGACTTACTAGTACAGGACTAATGTTGTCTATCGTATCGTATTCTGCACATGCGCAGTACGTTCCACGCTCAAGCAATGTCCTTACAAAATTGCTTAACTTGATATGATTGGTGGGTGATTTTTATATAAGAATTTGGATTCTATCTATTAATGGCCCTATCTATCAGCTTTACCAGTTTTATTTTGTAGCAAGTCAGGATTTAAAAAGTTTAAGTAAAAAAAGTGGGAATTTTAATAAAAAAAGATATAATCTGAAGTTTTGAAAAAATTTACAACACCTTACCTCCCTCTAGTTTTCACCACTTAGATTTTTTGTTTTTATTTTAATGATCGTAGGTCGAGATTTAAGTTACGTTTAAATGGCAATCGATAGCAAAAAAGTATTTAATAATTGGTGAAGTGCGAGTCGGACTCGTGCATGAAGGGTTCCGTGTCATCATCGTCATATTTATAAATACTTCCTTTTTTTTTCAATATTCAAGTTTTTATGTGTTTATTAAGTTTATTAAGATCGAGAAAAAAAATGCTTAAAATTTACGTTTGTTGTATGGGAGCCCCCCTTAATATTTTCATTTTTTTATTTTTAGTATTTGTTGTTATAGCGGCAACGGATATACATAATTTGTGAAAATTCTAGCTTCCTCGCTATCACCGTTTATGAGATATAGCCCGGTGACAGACAGACAGACAGAGACAGCGGAGGCTTAGTAATAGGGTTCCGTTTTTACCTTTTAGGTACGCGGAACCCTAATAATAAATATAATACTTTAAATCCGATTTGCCCTATCATTATGTGCTTGAATGTGGTCCTTAGAAATAATCAAAGTAAAATAGTTTTATAACTCCCAAAAAGCGAAACAAATCCTGTCACGCACGGGACATCTAATTTTTTCTTAAAACATCGAGACGTTCCACCAAAAGGAACACATTCCTGAGATGTCCCTGAGCATAATAATATTACTCGTGGCACCACGCCGCGACGTTTCCGATTTTCGAATTAATGGAACGATTAGTGGGTAGTTATGAAGAATAAAGGAAAATAATGTAGTAGCTTATAATCACTACATTTTAATTACAAAATAATAATTTAATTTATTTTAGAGGGGCCGAGCATGGTTTCGGATCATAGTTGAACTCGTTAGGTGGAGTTGATGTTGAAATACGAGTACATTAATTATTCAGGAAACAAGAAAATAAGAAAACTAATAGAGTCATTAAAACGTCGTCATGTTAAAAGTTGTCCTATGTGATTTCAGTAGTATTCAAAAAGTATTTTATTTTTATTAACATCCAGTAATTTTCTATTTTCAGGTTAGCTGCGTTGATTATCCAGATTCCAGGGTGTACGATGGAGGTAAATTGATGTAACTTTATTTCACCAATATACGTTTTAGGTCACATAACACAATGTAAGGTGCAGTGTTGTTCTTGTTCGACAACGTTAGAGATATCTTGTCAAAGATAAGCTTTCCATTTTTTGACTGTGCCCGGAGAGCTTCAAAGAAAAATCGTTAAACAAAATTATGAATTTATCCCAAAGGAATCTGTAATAGGGACACAATATATCCTATGTCCTATTCCTGGATGCTAACTATCGGTGTCAAGTTTCAGCTTAATCCGTTCAACGGTTAGAGCGTGAAGGACGTACAAACATCCAAACATCCACACAAACTTTCACATTTATAATATTAATAGGAAGTAGGATTAAACTATATTGTATCCCACAGGCTGGCGAACGCATAGAGACATCAGGAGCGTGCTATCAGCAACACCACCAACATACGCCAGTATATCGTCCACCGGACACGTTATATCACGCCGTTTCGATAGATACTTCCCCAAAGAAATCGATTTAGTTAAAGAACATGCCAAACTAGTCCAAGACATCAATAGCCTCAGACAAATCGTGTTCGTAGCGCCCCTAGCGGACGAGAGCAGAGATTACGAAGATTCCATCTTCCCAGAGTTCATCGAGACGTACACGACTACCACACAACGTCCTACAACAACCAGACCGATGAAACCTACGAAGGGCATCCCAATAATACTCCTAGGCGGTGCAAGCCAGCGACAAATAGTCAGGAGTCAACCGATCAAGTTCCCGAAGCAAGTGATCAATCTAGTTGGAACGTCGGTGTCTCCTCTATATAAACATCCGTATCCTTTCGTGATGCAAGCGTCTTCCCGGCAGCCGGTCAAGATTTGCGTCACTGCGCCGCCCCTCGTACACACGACTACAAGGCGGCCCAGTCTCTGGGAGCGGCTCATCAACTCAATCATACCCAGGAGCATAATAGGAGCTAGTCGTCCTAATTTACTTCCTACCTAGTCACGTCTCGACCTACCGTCGACGTAAGACCCCGTAATTGTAGCAACGCGTAACTGAACAATTGTAAATAATTTTCCCATTGTTTTTAGATCGATGCGCAGATTTTTCTAGGTATTATGAATGTGTGTGTTGTTTAAGATTAGATCTAACTGATTCTAAATGTCTTTAAGATTATAGATGTTTGAAGTGATTACTGAATTACGTAACTTTGATTGCCTATAAGTATTTTATATCTAGAAGTTAAGGTACTGTTTATTGTTTTGTGTGGCCAATCAAAAGCCTTGTTTTGAACTTAGATAAATAAAATGGGGGGCAGAAACATTGACATGATTGTTAACATTAAGTTAAGTACGAAGAAGTTAGAGACAATTACGTACAACGTATCTGAAACGCATAGTTGCGTGACTTCGCGTGAGTCGGTTAATTACCGATGCCACTGTATTGTCTACTTTTTGCGATCGGAATGGAAAAGTTGAATGTCTTATGTGTTACGACAATAGAACAATATTCCAATATGGCGACCAGTTACGTGATTCTGACTTAACACTATGACGACGAATTCTTTCACGATACATCTTTGCATGCCTCGTAATTATACATTCCGTTATTTCGGTTGTTCGCGTATAATGATTTATTGTTGATTTGCGTATCATATTTGTGGCAACGAACTGAATATTATTCATGAAGTTTAACGCTACTCAGCTGCAATTAGGAAGAAACAATAAATTGTTGCTAAGCGCATCGATTAACATGATTAATGTATGCTACTTTATTGAACAAAACAGTCTTCACAAACATTATTTTTTTCTACGAAATATGACTAATATCTTACAGCTAGGAATGTTTTTGTATATTGTATACCATAGACAGACATAAAAAGGTTTATTACAAAACTAACTTACATTGATCAGAATTATCGACTTTGAGCCCTATTTGTGTTTTCGAAAATGCTATAGATGTAAATATTGTTATAAAAACTATACAAATTAGTAAATGCAATGCAATGGCTGTAAAATAGTTGGAACAATGTGTCAATCAAATCCTTTTTTCTATGGAAGTCTGTGATTAGTTTAGAAAAAAGCAGCTTCTATGTAGGTAGTGATTGATATTATGTATTTCTGAGAAATTGCGATTTTTTTAATCATTTAATACCTAGCTGTAGTTGTATAATGAGATTAAGATATTTGTTCTTATCTCTGTTGTTTAATTTTCCATTATATTGTTATTATTATTATCACACTAATATCTATCATCTTTGAAAAGGTTACAACTGCAACTTTGCTATTTAAATAAATGTAAATTAAAATGTAATGTAATACTGCAATAGAATATAGATGTAAATTTTTATTATGTAACTAAATGTAGTGTAATATTAGATATTTATTTAATAATGTTAGTATAATTTGATGTCATATATAAGAACACAAAATAAGTTTGTAAAGTATTAAACACTCTTGATTGTGATCATTGTTGATTTCTATTTTTTTTTTTCGCTTAAAATTAGTAACCTAAATAAAGCTTGTCATTGGAAACCCTAACTATATCGCATCTAACCACTAGTAATTAATTGAAACACAAAATAAACGAATTCAATTATAACCTATGTTGACATCGCTTTTGGATTAGATAAAATAATTCATCTGTAGCCCGTTTTTAAACCCGTCTTATTTCTAAAACTAAAACTTTCATTATCTAAGCAGCTTTTGCGAATATTTAAGCATGTTTGATATTGAAGTGATGAAATCACTTAACCATTACCGAAAAAGTGAATAGTTTATGATTTCTGTTACAAATGAATACGTAAAACTGGGTGTTAAATAGTATAAGTTAAAAAAATATGGGCTGTACAATTTGTACTTTTTTTCGATTACCCAAAAAGGGGCTGGTAAAGATCC
>LGAG01000426.1:130738-143616 GCA_001278395.1 Lerema accius | reverse complement strand
GGGGGGAATAATACAGTTGCTGATTTATATTTTTATATACATGTAATACTTAAAACAAAAACCAGACAAACATGTTGTATATTTCAATTAAAGTAATTAACGCACCCCGCGTTAGAAAAAAATTGGTTCTCAAAGTTGGCAATAGACAATATAGGTTTGAGAGCCTCTGGTATAGAACAATGTTGTGAGCTGTCACGGGCGCAGTCGACACTGCACTTGATGAACGGTGAAAGTGTGTTTTTACCCGATTCTTCAATATCGTACTGAGCTATTATTACAGATAGGTTACCATTTACCGATCACACGTATTGTTCCCTCACTGGTCTTAAGAATAATTGCACTTATATAATTATTGTCACACGAATGTATTACATAAATACCATAGATTAATGCACAGAAAATACAAAAAATAAGAGTAACATTGAATTACGTAATTAGGAGTTACATCTAAATATTAAACGATAAAATATGAACTAGTAAAATAATATATCTAATCTAGTACATTGCAAGCAAAAATATGAATAAATTAGAACATACCTAATTATAACCATTGTTCAAAGTGAAGTCCACTTTCATGTTACTGCGTGTTGATGAAAAAAAAACAAAAGTAATCAATAAAAATCTTTAATTAGAAATATTACAAAAATAAAGGTACTACAGGTATTTACATTTTACTCCAGCATCAAATTGGTTTTCCATCTTTAAAATTCGTGTCTTCATTTAAATTTATTATTCACACTACACTTATTTTACCCCACTAGGGGACTTCCTGTGTCGTGAATGCCTTGGTAAACAGCCAAATGACACTCTGACCAAAGAACAGAATTTTAAATTCATCATTCAAATTTCTGCCTCGCTATTTGAACCTCTTGTAACTCTTAATACTCTTGTTGTTTGAAGTGTGAATTAAACATAATAACAATTATAATTAACTTTTACATTGTACCCCAACACAAGGAAATACTGAATTCAATTAAATAATTTTATTATTCAGCCAGTTAAGATCAGCTTAATTTATGAGTAAGTGAATATTTGTTTGAATAGTGTTCAATATTTAATATTGCGTACCTACGTTCAAACCTGATCTCAAATGCAGTGTACCCAACGTTTTCTATGTTATATCGTACATCCTACTTTGTTGTACCAAGTTAGTCTTCCACATGAAGATATGTCTAAAAAGGTAAAGGAATGCTACGCACTTGTAGCCGTACAGGATTAAGAACAGAAATTAAAATTGCTGCAAATTGTTAACCGTCTTCTTATTATTAGATTGGCAACGCAAAAGCTGCGTTTCAATTACATTAAATTAAAATGTAATTAACAATCATGGCGTTAGAACATACGAATTGATACAGGGCGTCAGTGTCAACATTGTGATACTTTTTTATTAGCACGTAAAAATTACTCCATTACATAAAGGAACTACACGAAGTCTCTCTCAAACACTTAAACAAAATTATAGTTCGAGAGCGACGCATATAGTAGGAACTAGTACCTAATATATTTGATAGATATTATTTTATTTATAATATACCACCATTTACTCTTTCTTCTAAATTGATTCATAATTATTGTCTTAAATAAAACTAGAGTCAGTAGCGCGAGGCTATCGCGAGATACGTTCGCAGTCTGTGTGTTCAGTGCGGGCAGATAGGCAAATTGACCACAAAGAGTACGTTCAATTCAATCAACGTCGCGAACATTAAAAAGCCTATGTAGATCAGCGCACAAGTGATGCCAATTTTCCAATCCAACTGGAATCTATTGATCGCCAGCGAAGAGTAGAGCGCGAGTAGTGTGGACAACAACGAAATGGCACTGTATGATAGACCGCTTGAGTTTATTTTGACCTGCAACATTCGTAATACCACTGAAATGTATACGTGAAATGTCTTACTACGCACACATGCACACGTCCTCATACATCAATACAGAACGTGTGTTAGCGGCTGAGTAAGCGACTTTCTCAGTATTGGTAATGACATTAGTCTATCTACGGAGCTCAGGAGATTAATTGATATAGAAACCAAAAACTAGACCGCTCAAAATTGGAATCTATGGATGTACTTATACTCGTTTAATAGGGCGAGGTTAAAACGCTAGAGAGCCGTGCAATAGAAATGGACATACATACTCTTTAAAATACCCTCTTTCAGGCACAGTAGGTTAGAAATAAAATTGTTTGAGCTAAAATTTTCACAGGAATAATGCTCGTGTTAGAGTCAGAGTCTATTCAAAGCTGAAATAATGTTTCAGGAATTACTCGCTTTTGGAAATAACTTATAGTATAGACTTAGCTGGTAGTGACAGACTTTATAATTATATACTTTTTAGTATTATCTTACCCAATGTTGACCTGGTACAGAAGGATAGAACAGTGATTTAATCAGCCAGGGTAACCCCAAACATAGTAGAATGTCGAATGTATTCGATCCTATTGAATTACTTATGCCCATTGTTCCATGACCTGTAAACATTGAATTATATCATCAAATTACTGTATAGTATCTATCTATAATTACATAGAACAACGAATAATACATTCTTTTTTCCGTGTATATTTAAATTAATACCCGATTTTGGCTATCGTTACGAGTAAGAAGTTTGAAATATTTAAAACCTTTATTGAGGAGTATAGAGCGTGCAATGTGTTAAAGGACATCGATCATTTGTGGCTTTTCGTGGCCGTGATGCTAAGAATAAAGTAAATATATCATTATTTCTTTTTTATTATTTTACTTAGCTGCGTCTTATATTTTTGTAGCCACTTAAATATTTAAAATGTGTATATTTATTAGTTGATTATTATGATATTTTATTCCGTTTGGTGGCACTTTTTTAAGGTTGCCATGTTCAACAACAAACATTATGAGAATTGAGATATTGAGAATTTAAAATAATAATTATTTAGCACTATTAAGTTGCAATTGTATTAAAATAAATTAAGTTTCTTTTAGTTTAACCAAAATAGATTGAGATATTGTTTTTAAAAATATTTTAGGCTGATGTTTATTTCTGTACTCTATACGAAAACTTAAGGCAGTTAATTGATGTTTGTTTATAGCAACACTTGCTGCAAACTTTGCAATAATTTGCAGGCCGCCGGGACAATCTGTCAGTGTCTTGTCATGCCAAGATATTCATTTTGTTATTCGCTTTGTGTTTTTCGTCGTCAATATTTTCTTAGTGCGCTATTATTGATACCGTACAACTTCGCTTCTACAATGGATACCAATACTTGTACTCGTGATGATCCTGGCAATTCTCTGGACACCGATACTTTTACTCGTGATGACCCTGGCAATTTATCTGGACACCAAAAACAATCTTATTAACGTTATACATCTCGAGCATGGACATCGACTTTGCTAATCCTCGTCTGCTCACGGGCTAATACAATATAAAGTTTTAACTTTATTGGCGGAAGTACGGTGGGTTGCTGTGCTCATGTGATGACAATGCATGATTTTTAGGCTGGGCATGATACTAAACCCACCTGCTCAGTTTATTGACCATATACTAATACCATAATATGATGTAGAACAATAAAAAATGTAAGAAATACTTGTCTTTTTTTCTATACCTACTCCTCAAATTATCAGCTATATAAAAGATTTGGGTACAAAATTATTATAATTATCTCATTAAAATTGATATAATCCATTGAATCTATATTTATGCATATTTTTTGTGTCCACGAAAAGCCAGAACGCCCATACTTAGTGATCGATGTCCTTTAGAAAATATACACAGGCTCAGATTTCTCGTAAAGGCGTTTAAAATTTTCGAAAATCAGAATAAAAAAACCTCCACTTGCATGGCAACAGGTCTTCCAAGGCGGATGGACAGATCCTTAAGCAATAGGATAATTTACCAATACGGTCAAAGGATGTTACCTGTTTTTCTGTGTGCCCTACAAACTGACTTTAATTAGATAAACAGCGGTTAGTGGCACAATTTCCTGGCCCTAATCCTGATTCTTCATCATCCTTCATCAAATTCGACACGCAATGCATCTCGTAATCGTTTCGTGTGAAGTGCTATTAGGTACTGCTATCTATGATGGTCGTGATGAGGAACTAAGAAGTTAACTGGCACAGACCTTGCACAGAGCTTGCATTAACTAATTATTCTTAACCTATGAAATGTCTTACTAATAAGTAGGGCAGATGGAAGGGTAATTTGAAATAAATTATAAAACTACTAACGTGAAAAAGGAATGAAGATCAGTCGAAATAGAGTTACTGTTATCTGATGCACTATCTGAGAAAAATCGTTCATACCAAAATCTTTCGAAGGTACCTGACAGGAATTTACCTTGCATAGTAACAAGAACACTTGAGACAGCTTCTGGCAAGCTGGTGCCCGCTGCTAGGATCGTCAAACCAGTGATACTATCAGGAACGTTTAGGGTGTCACCTGCAAGAAAATTCATCTTATTCGTATTCATTATTATGATCGTTTACAAATTCTTTGTAGTTCGTACAATTGCTTAGCAATCTCAGAAGAGATATACAGTCTATTAGGGTTCATGGCAAACTTCAAGTTTAGGATCCTCTTAAGGATAAGTAGTACTGAAGGAGCTGCTGATTGTTGAAGGGTTTAGCAAATGCATACGAGTATATTTATCAGTGGCATACCAACTATAGTGATAATCCAAGCGACTAAGTAGGAGACTCCACCAATCCAGGAGACACACATGAAGAATGTGACCGGATAAAGTCGCTGATGACGCCTGCAGTCTGGGATAGTAGCCCAGAGGATCAAGCTCAGTGGCCATGTTAGGATCCAAAAGGTTTTCTGAAGGCCGGTGGTTTTTTCACCTGGCCAACTCCAAAGGGAACTTTGGCTTGACTCTGCAATGAGGAAATGATAACGTCGATTTAAAATTATCTACTATTTACTATACAAATCTAGGCCTCGTGAAATTTATACACTATAGTTAGTTGTCTGATATCAATGATAGACATCAGTCAAACTTAGCGTTTACATAAGTAGATGTTGAAGTTAAAAATAGCTGTGAAACAGTTTTCCACATTGTCAGAGGATATTAATGGAGTTATTACCTGAATCACCAGAATCACCCGAATCATGTCTTTGTTTAGCTTCTTTTCCTTGTTCCAAATCAATAACTTTCTGAGCAGATAACTTCATACGTTTGGCTGCATCTAATGCGTTTAATTTATCTGCTACAAGGTAATTTTTACTTATTAGTAAGTAAACAAACTACAAATAAATTTGTAGTTTGGTAATACAATACACGTATACATATACTACAATAAGGTAAATGAAATTAATGTGCAAAACTAAATGAATAAAAAAAAATTGTAACCTTTCTTTAGCAGAGGAGTTATCTCCGTATAGAGTTTAGGTTTGTTGAAAGGACAGCATCCACTCTTTGCAAAACTGCCTAGTCGTCCGTTAAAAACCATTGCTGCAAATATAAAACACCTCAATAACAACTTCAATATTATTATAAACATGATAAAGTTAAAAAATCATAATGATTAATATAAGCGTAACTATAGTACCTATAAACGAATTCACAGACTTCTTTTGACCAACATGCGACTTAGTACAACAAAACGCAGAGGAAGGAAGAAAGAAGACGTTGTTCATTGAAAATTGTGGCTTACATTTGTAATTTTGATATTCAAAACAAACCTTTTATGGAAGATGATTTGATATTTACCGAGAATGTAGAAGGTATACATGAGGACGAGCAGCAGCGCCTCGTGCCAATACACCACGTTGTCTAATAGAGTCAGAATCAACGTCACCACAGCTACGGCATACATCATGCAGTCTCGAGAAACCGACCACCAGTCTAAATCTATCGCCTGTTAAAGAGGTTATTGGAATACTTTATTTCTTATTAAGATCTACCATGACTTAAACTGTTATTAGAAATTCTAGAAAAGATAATCATAAGTTGCACCGATTACGTAAACCATCGTGAAACCACAGTGCACACATAAGAGTTCTCTTCGTTCTCAAAGATGTTTAGTCTGCTGATTCACATTTGGCCCTTCACTTTATGACAAAAGAAGTGAAACTCCTGGACTAGCTACTGCTTACACTACCATTGAAGTAAATAATGACCACAATACAAACCTTAGCAGTGAAAAGTGCACAACAAGCAGGTACAGCCAATACATTGAAGACAGCAGAGCCCACTATCGCACCGACTCCAATATCTCCTTCTGTCACGAAGGTCCCCACACAGTTGATGAACAGCTCAGGACTAGAACTGGCTGCTGCCATGAAGGTTGCTCCAGCCACGTCTGATGCCATGTTTAGACCTGACAAAGTATTTCACGCTGTTCTTGGTTTTCTGTCATCTTTGGTAAGCGGAGGGAAGCGCTTGTCGCTTTGCAAATTGACCCGGAGTGACAAGATTTAAAGTGGCACTACTCATTATAAATACTGATTTATAGATGACGTAGGCTAAGATGCAGGCAGAGTTTAGTATTTTCTTACGTCTCAAGTTTGGTCCCGTTGCTGTGTTAGCTTATCTGGGATATTATACCAGACATCACGAAAAGCGATTTGTTTATAGAAAAGCCTCACGGATATCTAACCTACTCGACCTCAAAGTGCCTATCGTAGAAAGAGCAGCCGGTCATGTCTGTGTGTATTGGCTTACTCGTACTCTCATGTCATTAAAATAGTTTCCATCCAAACCGGGTCGGGTATATCTTTAAAGGCCGATAATATGGTTGTAAACTTACGTTCGCAAATGATTTCAATGGCAGGCACAAAGTACTGTTCACACACAGTCCCGAGGAGTAGAAAGCAGTAGATAGCCAGGACACAATGCGCCAATATGAAACCCTACAAATATTGTTCCATTAAAAAAAACTTGCAGTAAAACTGAAAAGGAGTCAAATATTTATGGGGACAGGGTAAATTATTAGGTGGGCTTTTTATACATATAATAGACAAAATATTTTTTCATTGTTATCCTTCTATTTCGTGGGAAACACATGCCAAATAATTAGATACTATTTCGTAAGTTTTTAGTTATTTTCACCTGGAAAATACATCCATTATACTGGGATAAATAGTACAATTTAGTACGCAGGATCTCTGAAATGGTTTATGGAGTAATATTTGCTCTTTAAATTAATGAATGAATATTCAGTGTATTTTTCTCCTATTTATTTTGTATACTATGAGAATTTTTACAACGCCATACACTCAAAGTAAGTATACTCCCTTGTGTCGTAGAACCCCTGGATAATACAGGTGAATCCAGAAATTAACCCCTATGGATAGATATGATAGAGTTTCAATTTCAATACTTTTCAAAGAATTATGATGTCTAATCTCAGTGACGAGATGGAAGACATTCGCAAAAATATGAGACTACAAATAACGTATGTGGGTAAAATTTGGTATTTCAAAGGCAAGCCATGAGCCTATTCTAACCTATCTATTTACATAATGTACGAAGGTTGCTCCGTTGATTTATAGAACCGCCAACTATAAGTTGTTAGCGTGTTCTAAAACACAAGTAACGCCATCTGTGACGATAAGAGATAACCAAACGTACTGTAGCGCTACAGAAAAATATTATTATTTTACGTTTCATGATTACTAATGTTTGTGGATGCTCAGCGACAAAGTCTTTCAACAATAAATAATTAGATACTAATGCCTTAGTTCTTACATGTTTCAAGACAGAATATATGGTATGTGACCCTCGTCTATGTAATAAGTTATAAGAAATTTTAAAATATGTAGGTACATAGTATTAACATAATTATATAAATAACTGAAAACAATTTCCACATAATTTCTGTAGGACGGATAATCAGTTGTAATTATTCAATTATCAAACCGGTATTTATAGTAATTAATATAATTTTAGTTAGAAAACATATTTTCCTTGCTGTATACGTATTTTCAGGACATCGACCCTATTTATGTCGTGCCCTTACCGTAACTTCAAAATCGATAATATAATTATTCAAAATTCAGATCTTTTACGCTTCATTATAATAGCGAAGGCTTATAAAATTTTGTATGAAAGTTGTTCAAGAATATGCCTGTTAAACAGGACGAGATCTACAATAATTTTTATCTTAATATACAGATTTGTTCTCTAAGGATAGCATGTAAAATTTAAGAAGGATATTCGTAAGGTATCCAAATAATCCAGTAAGAATTGAATTAGATGAAGTATTATACACATAGCAGTGACTTATTTCATGATGCTAGTCTTGGAACACTTTTTTTTTATCAAAAACACTTTTGTGTCTTCGCAGAATAGTGGGTTTACCGAAGCGAAGAGAAAGCGATCCGGTCATAAATTAAAGAAGTTTTTCTCCAAGACTTTTCTACGAATTCTGATGCCTTATCTCTGTTACGAGATTTAAGGCATACGCAAAAAATTAACCTTATTACGAAACAAAACAATAGGTAACAGTATGTATGACGAAGCCTCTCTTGGTTCGTAGATTTATACAATTTCAGAGCGAAGTCGTTAGCGCGATTTAAAATACAAGTAACGCCATCTCTGGGTATTCGAGAAAATCAACCGTCTATGGTAGAGCTCCATAAAAATAATATTATTTTACGATACATAATTATCTATTAATAGTTGAAAATAGTTTTGTTTCAGTCTTCTTACTTAGATATTTCAAGACAGAACTAATAATATTACACTTCTGTCTATTTTTCGTTCCAAAAGGTTTCTGATTGATGTAGCACATATTTTTGTTCATTAGCCTAGTTACCTTATTCCAAATTATTTTCTGTAAATCTAAATGAGTTTTAATGTCCAACGGCAATTATATTTAGAAAAAACATGAAAAAAAAGTGGTCAGACATTCTGACGTCAGGTTGTCTGGACCATATTTTTTAACATGGTTGGAGACAGTATATCGTAATTGTTTATTTGTAAATATTTAATACCTTTTTAGTACCTTAACAATTTTTTTTTTAATTCTATACCTCCAGGAGCAGTGAGAAAAATTTGGAGACCTAATAGTGTGTAAAAGGTAGTTGAGTTGACTTTTTGATATTTTACGAACAATAATACTTAATTACTAACACTCAATATCATGTAAGCTTTTATTAAAATTATAAAGGTTTCACTTCAATATTTTTTAACGAATTCTGATGCCTTATCTCTGTTACGAGATTGAAGGCATACACAAAAAATTGCCCCTTTTGCCCCTTATAACAAAATTATGTCTTAGGTAGCAGTATGAATGGCGAAGCCTCTCTTGGTTCGTAGATTTATACGATTTCAGAGTGAAGTCGTTAGCGCGATTTAAAATACAAGTAACGCCATCTCTGGGAATTCGAGAAAATCAGCCGCATACGGTAGAGCTCTATTAAAATAATATTAACGTTACGTTTTATAATTATTAATGGTTACAAAATAGTTTTGTTTCAGCTTTAGGTCTTTTATATTTCAAGACGGAACTAATAATATTACACTTTGTCTATTTTTCGTTCCAAAAGGTTTGTGATTGATGTAGCACATATTTTTTATTTATTAGCCAAGTTACCTAATTCCATATTATTTTATGTAAATCTAAATAAGTTATAATGTCCAACGGCAATTATTATAACCCCTTGCGATATACTTGCAGTGTGGTTCGAAATGTTTCTGGTGACGTGCCCTTACCTTAAGTACAAAATCAATATTAATTCAAAATTCAGGAGATCCCTTATTTACAGCTTTATTATTTTAGCGAAGATTGATAAGAATAGCGTCAACTCTTTGATATATTACGAACATTAATAATTACTAACACTAATATTATGAGAGCTTTTACTAACATTATAAAGGTTTCACTCCAATATTTTTTAACGAATTCTGATGCCATCTCTGTTACGAGATTTAAGGCATACGCAAAAAATTAAACTGAGTACAAAGCGATATTATAGGTAGCAGTATGTATGGCGAAGCCTCTTTTGGTTCGTAGATTTATACGATTTTAGAGTGAAGTCGTTAGCGCGATTTAAAATACAGGTAACGCCATCTCTGGGAATCCGAGAAAATTAAACGTCTACGGTAGAGCTCTATTAAAATAATATTAACGTTACGTTTCATAATTATTAATGGTTAAAAAATAGTTTTGATTCAGCTTTAGCTCTTTTATATTTCAAGACGGAACTAATAATATTACACTTCTGTTTATTTTTTGTTCCGAAATGTTTGTGATTTCTGTAGCACAATATTTTTTTAATTTAGTAGCTTAGTTACCAAATTCCAAATTATTTTATGTAAATCTAAATAAGTTATAATGTCCAACTGCAATTATTATAATCCCTTGCGATATACTTGCAGTGTGGTTCGAAATGTTTCTGGTGACGTGCCCTTACCTTAAGTACAAAATCAATATTCATTAAAAATTCATGAGATCCCGTTGAAAAAATCGTTTAATTAGGTTTTTTATCCCTTTCAACTGTAAACCCAAACACGAATTTGCAAACAGTTGGCTTAATATTTGCTTAATTTTCATACAAACTTTCAACCCTTATTTCATACCCTTAAGGGTGGATTTTCCAAAAAATTTAAAATTCCCACTTCTAAGGTTATTACTGAAAACCTAAATACCAATTTTCACATTGCTTGCTTTAAAATTTGGTTAATTTTCATACAATGCTTCATCCCCCATTTCCCCCCCCTTAAAATGTGAAAATCTTAAAATCCGTTCTAAGTGCTCCCCTACACTTTGATAGGAACCTCTGCACCAAGTTTCATGCTTCCAGGTCTTCCCGTTTAGCCTGTAGCCTGTCTGTCAGTCAGTTAACATTTTTATTAAGTATGATGATGATGATAGGACAGATTTTAGCTTAGTTACTTGCAAATTAATTATTATAAATTTAATTAAGTTTTATTGCTCAATGGCAATGATTATATCTCTTGAAATACGGTTGTAATGTGGCTCTAACATGTATCTGGTGACGTACGATTACCATTTGTTAAAAATCAATATTTACCTATTTAAAATTCATGATATCAGATATTCTAAACGTTATTATATTGGCAAAGATTTATGTAAACTAGCGTACACTTTTTGATATATTACGAACAATGTTATTGACAGCTCTTACAAGCAATATTATGTAAGCTTTTATTAAAATTATAAAGGTTTCACTTCAATATTTTTTAACGAATTCTGATGCCTTATCTCTGTTACGAGATTGAAGGCATACACAAAAATTACCTTATAACGAAACTTATAATAGGTTAGACTACGTATGACGAAGCCTCTCTTGGTTCGTAGTTTTATAGGATTTCAGAGCGAAGTCGTTAGCGCGATTTAAAATACAAGTAACGCCATCTCTGGGAATTCGAGAAAATCAACCGTCTATGGTAGAGCTCCATAAAAATAATATTATTTTACGTTTCGTAATTATTAATAGTTAAAAATAGTTTTGTTTCAGTGTTAGTTTTTAGATATTTCAAGACGGAATTAATAATATTACACTTCTGTCTATTTTTCGTTCCAAAAGGTTTGTGATTTCTGTAGCCCGGATTATTTATTTATTAGCTTAGTAGCTTAATTACCTAATCCCAAGTAATTTTTTGTAAACCTAAGTATGTTTCATTGCCTAATGCGCATTTTTTTAGAGTGGAATGCTTGGAAACCTTTGGCATTTTTTTGACGCCATTAGTTATCGTTCCCTTAACCCGTGCCTTCTGAGTTCGCATGTACCGACATCTCTTAAATATTCAAGGCGACTCGAAGCACTTTAGGGTTGCTAGCTGTGTCGATGTTATCATATGAGCGGGTTCAGGGAACATTTGTAGCTATCGACCGACTGTCCATTGTTGTGTTGACGAGAAAATTGGAGACAGGTCGATGCCCTCGTGGGTCACCGAAGGAATCATTATGTTAAGTATTTGCATTACATTATTAATATGTGCCTCTAATTGTCTGTTAAAACGTGTGAGTAACCTATGTAGGTATTATCCTAGATTACTACTACAGTAAAAAATAATAATTAATGAAATAAATAAAAAAAATCTAAATTATGACGATTAAAAAGAAAAAAAGACGACAAACAAAGAAACATAAAAGTATAAGAATAAAAAAGGTGTTCGGTATGTGACTTCATTAAACAAAGTTACGTCTGAATGACAGTTTCTACTACATAGAACTTAGTAACGCTGATTTTGAGAGAGACGTAAGAATAATTGAGATTATATCTTGTAGTCCCTATCCCTATCATTAATAAATGGACTAAAAATATGGCTCGCAATAAAATATCACTAGTACCAACCCATATTAAAGTAGTCAGACATTTTATTATCCTCTTACAAATAGATATAATCCATCCTCTTTTCAGAGATAGATTTCAGTATGCAAATCTCGTTGAGTGGTTAGCAAATAACATTTTGGATATAATAATTGCTATTACAATATTAAGTGCCCAAGTACATGACAAGTTTATTTTCGTTAAATGCTTACCGCTGGACTGTACTTAGCACAATTAATTAGGAAAGAGTCTGTCGCAACAACGACGCGGCAACTACACGACACAATGTCGCATGAAATTATATTGTCGTTGCAACATTTTGACGCTGCGTTGTCGCAACCACAAAATTGTAATAAAAGGACGTAAGACGTTAATTATAACATTGATTTGAGCCGCAAAATGTCGTGCCTGTGATTTAAACTGCTTTTCATTTCATTACTGTCAATTAAAAGTGTACGACATTTTGTCGTGTCGCAGTCGCACCTAGGATCGGATACTAAAATAACTAGTAGATAAACAGATCAAATTAGTGTATTTGCTTTTAAGATTACCCCAAAAGGTAGCAAATTAATTTTAAGAAAAAAACAAAAACCGACTTCAAAAGTAAACTAAAAAGTAAAAAATAAATTTGCTTGGCACAAAGTAATACTTAT
>LGAG01000426.1:109732-130702 GCA_001278395.1 Lerema accius | reverse complement strand
TCGAATTGAGAACCTCCTCCTTTTTGAAGTCGGTTAAAAAGACGTATTCACGTCAAAAAGTTTATTTTTTTTTTCAAATGTTTTTTTACTTACATGTTGACGTTGCGACCTTGTAAAGCCGTCAGGAGGAAACTCCAGGATAGCTGGTGGTGTGCAGTTGGCATCCTTCGTCACCACCCCGAGCAGGTGACGACTACTAACCCGCTCGGGAGTACCTACGAGAGATCTGTAATTAGCTTGTTACAAACATCCGGTCTTACCGTTCGATTACAACCATCGCGGCCGCAACAGGCGCGTAGCTAACGCTGTATCAGACATACTAGCATCCCTATCGGCTACAGCCACGAACGCGATCAACCAAAATTTTGTAAATTGTTGTCTATAATTTCACTTAAACTCTTAGATCGTATTTCCCAACAAAAAATCTTTATCATAAAAAGTGCCCCTCAACAATTTTCTTATAGGGCCTATCTAAGGCACGATACGCCATTGGTCTACAAGATAAAATTAAATTCATTTTCTAATAGCTTACTTAACGACTTTAGTTGAAGTCACTAAACAAACGTCAAAACTTAACTAAACTTAAGATAAATGACATTAAAAAAATACATTTACATACAATAAAATGATCGAATTTAACAGTATCTATCTAAAGTTACGAGTGTATAGGCATATTTTAACTAAGGAGTTCAGACTAAGGACTAACATAATAATAATGTTTTGTAAATAAAACGTCGTCTTGGTACAGTACAATGTTAATCATACCAAACTGTCATAATTGGGTTAAATGTTCGCAAATATTAGATAACCCAATATATTTTTTTGTCTTTATAATTATTATAGGTATTTATCCGGTATTTTTTTAGTCTTTTTGTCCCATAACCTTACCTTCATCGTAAGTGACTTACGAGTATCTATCGTATGAATTGACTTTGAAATAGTCGCGTACAAACACTTATAAATCTGTACTTTGTTTTATACTTCCTTGTGTTGTTACAATATAGGTACTTTACGTGATACAATCACATGAAGATTGCGACTAAAATGTCAGTTTGTATAAGTGTTAAGCGTTTAAGAGAGACTTAAAAATAAATGAGTTAACTCTTTGTACTCTCAAACAATCTTTCATAGATACAACTTTCATTAATATGCTACACAAAAATAAATAACATTTTTCTAAAAATGGATCATGGAAAACTTCTTCGCAACTAGCGTACTTCGCTAAGACAGGATAATTTTTCGCACATTCCTAGTATTATTTACAAACAAATAAACATCTAATTTCGAGGAAGGAAGTCGGAAAAATACCCAACGAATCTTCATTCGGTTGATATTAATGATACATGACAGTAAATATAACAAGAAGCTATAAGACCAAGATCTCAGGGCCTTGAGGACTTTCGAGGATTATTAGTATAATAATGTAGATATTAAGCCATTATACTTACTAGTTTGAAAGCGGGGCCCTTTCATACGTAGAGCAAATTAAAGGTACATAAAAAATTACTCAACTACATTAAAGTAGAACGAAGTAATATTGTTAAAAATTCATATTAATAATTACCAGGTTCTTTTCATGTATCTTTACTTTGGTCAGACGTCTTACAAATAATTAAAAAGTTACGAATACTGTTACTTTAAAATGACGTAGGTAAGTAGTCTCCGGGATCTTTCTCTATAACATTATTAATGTTTAAACAAGTCAACTGATTACCTCATATAAATTAATAACCTAGTTCAAAGTAATGCTGTCAATCATAGCGTCGCAAAGACAGTTCGCATTATTAGCCTATTGAGCCGTATGTTTCTTTGTTTTCAAGCTAGTTTAATTACCAATTATTACTTACCAATTTCATATTCAACAACGTTGTTGCCACTTAACGCATAATACAAAACCGGAAGCAGAAAAACCGTCACACGTAAAACGAACGCAATTCTGAACTTACACTGAAGACTAGTCCTTATCAACATATTGGCCATCAAATAAGAATTTAATGACTAGAACAATATATAAAAAAATAACAACAACAGCGTAAAGCTGTAATAAATCCTTTGTCAAATGAAGAACTCAAATAATTCGCTGTACATGCGATCTAATATCATTTGAGATTAGTTTCTGTTCAGCACGGACGTGGATAGCGATCGTGGGACTCCATTTGACTAGTGAGGATCCCAAACAAATGTTAACCAATCCCCTTATCGCCCTATCAGTTATCGATAGTGTAAACAGGTGCGCAGATCACCACAGTTAATCCACGGCGTAAGAAAAAACTATTTGTATTTAATAAACGTTTACACAGGACAGTTAGATGGCGTACACACTTGATTAGAAGCTTTCTAATTTTTAATTACATTTATAATAATAATAATAAGCGCTTACACATTCATACCCCCGCAGTAGGATTCCATGTGTCGCGGGTGGCATGGACAACACAAATAACACATCACTAGCACCCATGACCCGAGAACAAACATTTATCTGTCACATAAATGGTTATCAAATTCAGGACCCATTGAATGATGGACGGGGACTGCAATCATTAATTTAATCTTATCATTACGTCCTTATTATCATAATAACAGAACTGTTTAGTCAAGTTTCGAACACTCGTCATTAGCATCTTTGAGAAAACCAAAATTTCTTGTAACAATCGTCAGCGTGTATGAATACTTCTTTACAAAATTATAAGTATTGCGCGGTGAGTAGATAACGGAAAATTACTGCCACTTAAAGATCCTGTAATCTATAGATTAACTAATGTTTTTAATGGAAATTTCTTATCCGATAACGCTACCCTAAACCTAACCTTCGGTGGTCAACTTCTTTACACCGCATTGCCTGAGCTTCAGAAATGTTTTACGCAGTTTTGAAATATCGATATCCTTGTACTTTTTTCGATATTTTTTATAACAATTTCAGCGTTATATTAGTAGTTACATTTCTGTAAACTTTACAATAACTTGACAACTTAAAAAGTTACTTTTACATTTGTCGCATTACTTTTAGATCCTGATAAATTAATAGTAAGTTTATAATGTGATAGACAATGTCAGTGATGGTATCATAATTTTATTTAAATACCCTTTTCACTTTTCCTTATTACTTTAGACTTGTTTGCAGTCCTTAACGTTTATTTCTATACGCATACGTTGTTCCGCAACTGCCTTATGAATAAATATAATGTAACTTTAGTAAATAAATGCTCATCATATTGGACCACTTTTATTAAAACAGCGTTTCAATAACTCTAATAGTTTGGCTGATTCCTTGGTTATACTTGAAAACGTCACCAATACCTGGCACCTGTTTCCTCTATAATTACAAGAGGATATCAATGATGAACACACGTACCTACGTAAGATTTTTATAATAAGGATGAGGCTACCGATTATGGAGTACTTAACTTATCTATTATTGCTGTACAATGCAATATATCGATAAAAAATCAATATCTTATTTGAACATCCCTACTTTATGCTTCTAATTTCGTAAGTTTATTGGTCGAGATTCTGAATGTAGGTTGATGATTATATTTATCAGTAGGACTTGTTCCTAGATCCTAATTCAACAAATCGTTTTTAGAGTTCCGTAGAAATATTAAACCCTTCTTTCACCGTTCCATCGTCTTTTTTTTCGAAGTCCAATTGAGATAACTTCGCCAAAGAACATTTTAGTAGACAGCTTGCAATTATGAAAAAATATCACAATAGAAGAATGCAGAATATAACTAGATTGTAAATTGACCATCTTTGTGTCGGATAAAATATTAACGATTACTAACTGGATTACTAACTAACTAACTTTTACTAACAGGACTGACCTGCACAATACTAACTTCCGTGGTCCCTTAATTAACGAATTAACAACTCCAAATATTTTCATGTGCTGTCATGGTTTTTGGTGACGGGGAATGTTGCTGCTACGAGCTCGTCAGCTATTTCCATATAAAATGACAGTTATGAATGAAAAACGAATTCCCAACTATAATGTTGTGGTACGGACGATAATTGATGAGTAATCTCCTTAACAACACACAGTCGTGGCTTTCAATAAGGCAATTAAGTTTAATTGGTGGTCGCGTGCCATGCAGGGGATGAACTTTAACCTGATAGATTAGTAAAATCACGGCCATTGTCCATGACGTTTCTTCTCAGCTGTTCGATCTATGCGTCTATTATGTTGTAAATAAATACCCCTTAGTTTAAACACGAATTATGCATTTCGTCCTAGAAACTAGCAGCTGATTGAAGATTGTAAAACAAATTTAAATAACACTGAAATAAAATAGAAAAAAAATAATCATTTATATTGAAAACACTTGGTTATTAATTAAGCATATTTGCTAGCTTCAGAGGGCATGTTTCGACTATCTTTCTGTGACAGATGTTAAGTTAAACCATGTCGGAGGAGGCCGATAGTAGCATCAGAACGTCTTGTAGCATCAGATTGTCACTATCTGGGGCAGCGTCACGGAGTGTCCTCAAGCCTCCTCAGTTATAAGAGGAGACCCATGCTCAGTACTGGGAAGCTAATAGGATGCGGAGAACATTAGAAAACGTGGTGCAGATCCTTTTAGTAAGGAAACTAAGTATGTGGACGCATTTATGACGATTCACGGAAATCCTATAGCCGTGCACAGTGTTGTGTTACCGGACGGGATGTTTTGACATCTCCCTCTTTATAGGATTTACTGGTCCTTTAATTAACTGTGACAACATGTTTCTGGGATAAATATCTGCGATATCAAATACGTTATAATTATTATCACGTTATGTATGTAATTTTCTCAACTGGTTTGTTACAGCCCGAAAAACAAGGATGTTTGATTTCATGGAAAATTACTTTGGTCGCTTATTGGATGTTGGAATATCGGGATAGAATCCATTTGATTTACAATACATTGTGAATGTTGATTACTCGTTATCTCATTCGTGATAAGGCCCATTTTAGATTGATAAAGCTGTAATAGTTTTGAGTAGATTACGGAACCCCAAACCTGATTCTCAGCAAAATAATAGAAAATTAACCTTCAAAAGGTATTTTGTAAAGCACCGCAATTGTTCCAGTTTATAAAATACTTACTTGCAAGTATTTAAAGTATAAACATACGAGTAACTCCAATCTCATAAGGACTGACTGAAACGATAGTTTTTAATAAGTCTCTTTCGAGCTTTGGTTTTGTTTAGTGTTTAAGAGACATAAGAGCTCCTCTAGTCTCAACCTTTAACAAATGGACTAATACTTTACGTACAGTAAATAGTTACATCCAATTTGTTTAACAATAGGTAAATAACAGCGCTGTAGCGCGGCAATTTTAACTCAGACGTATGTAGGTAACCCTATACCATAATAGGAACTATTCATATATATTTTTATCAAAGAGTAGCTTCTATTTGTAACAATAGCTACTGATTGACATGTTTTAATTAACCTGCTAAGAGAGGTTACAATGTGTTTTGTAGAGCGAATCACACTTATCACGATTAGAAAAAGATTAATGAAAGCAATTAAAGCTAAAAGAACTTTTGTCTTTAAGTAACGTCACGAATTAATGATTTTTAATTTTAATTAGTCCTGGACGCAGTCGGATAAAAATAAATTGAAGTTGATTTATATGATGATTATTTGTTTAAAAAGATGTCCGGGGATTATCTATCTCCTTTTTTCTACTCCATATTAAAGCACCTTTACAAAACGGGTGTAGATTCAAAAAAAATTACGTGCATAAGTGTATTCTTATCTACATGAATAAATGATTTTGAATTTTATAAATTTTGATTACAATATTTAAGATTTCCTGCATTATTCATATCGATATACTAAAGGCTTCAATAATAATATTGTTATTATTATTACAAAAAAAAAATCGTTGATTTCTATAATTTTTTTCATACATATTTTTTTATTTCATTTGATTTAACTCCCTTGGCAAATTTATATATTTTTTTTTACTTAAAACAGTATGTTTTTACTAATAGTAAAAAAATCCTGGAAAACGTTATTAATATGAGACATTTGTTAACTAAACTAATGTGCAGTAATGTAAGCATTTATGTTTTACTTTTGTCAGTAGCATGGCTATCAAATAAGTATCGAAAAAAACCAGCTAGTTACTAAATATATCCAAATTAAACGCCCAATCGAACACTAATTCTATCAAAAGTACTATACTGCAAACAAAACAGGTAGCAGTGTAAAGCTATTAGGAGAAACGTAGATATAAAAGTATCAATGTCGAAGGGGAGCAATGTATTGCACAAACCGTCAAATAACGCTCGGAGCCGTGGACGCTAGGCTCCCGGCTGGAGTCACTCTGTGACTGTGCCCGACCGACAACCGACGTACATCGTATACGTATTGTATGAGAATAATTGGTTCCCTTATTCTTCTTTTGACGTGGTCTCGGTCGGTCCATTATGTTCAGCGCGCGGGCCGCGGCATTTCAACGCCACTGACGACGTCCCCGGTCGTCTATGCTGTTTAGTCATGAGCCCCTCCGATAGAGGTACGAAACTTGTGCACATTTAAGGTTACCCGATAGTTTCCTACTCCCAATTGTTAGTAATAGTGCCCCGTAGAACCCCGCAACTGCCGTGACGTCAGTAAGTATGGAAGACTTCAAGATCAGGTAGGTGCGAGTTTTGAAGGACAACTCCTTTAACACGACTGGTCGCCACGAATTACGGGCGTGGCAGCCACTCGGCGATTTCGGCCGTTTTGTGATCGAATCAGTGATGATTATGGCGTAATCGGATCACGTTATGTTCGCCGCACCTTTACGTGTTGTTTGCTGCTTGTGCATATATTTGGGAAGCAACTGACCTTCCCCAATGCCAGATTGGTTATTATTGCGTTTGCTTAGTTACAGTAATAAATACGTGCAAATGTCTCCGGGGTGTCCAATTTGAATCTGACCCGGCCTCGCGTTTCGGTGTCCTTGCAATTATAATCTGCGTACTGATTGTTGGAGCCGATAGTGTGTTACTAATGTGGACCATATCTCGCGCTGGTATGTACATGTGGAACAAATTTAAATTGTTTCCTGTATGGTCCTTTACTCACCCATACGTTGTAAGGTGTACAGTTGCTAACATGTTTCATTTATTTATTTCTTTTATCAAGGCGTAATAAGTAATTTTTTACATAGAAATAATAAGAAAATTCAATTAATATACCAGAAAATTGTATGTAAAAATAAGTAGATATATCTCAGTATTCTCAGTATAGGCCATAAGTGTGAAATAAGTTATTACAAAAACTTTTTAGTAAAAACTTAAAAGTCGAAGAATTTTGGACGAAAATGATTAAAATAAATATTTTAAATTTTGTAAGACCACATCTGTTAGTAATCATTGATGTGTATAAATGACTTGTTATTTCATTATTTTATTTATTAACTTGATGGATTGCTTAGAATTATCACTAGCCACCATGTTGTGTGCCTCGAAATAATGTAATGTCAAATTAAAAAAAATATATTTACGTAAACGTTCTTCATTAATAACAGCACTCATAAAAAAAATCGCATAGGACTTTCTGAGATTGTCGCTTGAAGGTAAATTTTAATTTCAAAATATTTTATTGATGATCTTTTCAATATACTTATGTACTTCGTTTATTTTATTACTGCTTCGAATAGCTAAGGAAAAGAAACGGCGAAGAAAACTCCTTAACTAATAATTTTAATTTGTAGTTCTTAAAGTTATAACGTACGTGGAATTGGATACGTATAATAAGGTACTATTATTTTCAGTTATTCTTGTAATTATTACATACTGTTTTATTCATACATAATATATAAGCTGAGCTGTCGCAAGTAGCTTTTACATTTTGATAGATTTAACAGGATTTCGTTTCGGTAAATCTCTTAATGAATTCATGATTTTGTTGTGAAAACAAACAGCGAGCCCCATAATCGCAGATCATTTCGTTCTTATCAATTACTGTAAAGTATAAATTATAATTATATTCACCGCGTTAATAATAGGGCTAAGTGAAAATATCAGAACTTCATAGGTACATGTAGTTCAGTGATTTCTTACACATTGAAAACAAAATTTCGTCTGACAGAAAAAGGTTGAGATTGCGATATTCTACTAATCGATACTGTGAGTTGGAACTCTTACTTCTGTATTAACTTTTTCGTTAATATTTTGTTATTATTTTTGTCAGTAAACCAACGCGAATTCATCGCAAACTTTATGAAAACCTCTTGTAGGTGTTGGCAATAAAAAATGTTCTTCTTGCATTAAAATTTGATATTAGGTTAACGTAACAGAAATATGTAGACGTGTTGTTAAAGTCAAAGCAATAAATTCAGTTAATATTACCTAATAGTATCATGATAAAAAATATCAGTTTCTTTTCAACCAAGTTTCCTACTAAATAAATAAAATAAAAGAATTGTCGGTTAATACTTATTTTGCCGCGCTGTCACTGACAGTTAACGATTGTTAAACAGTGGAAATTGTCGGTAGTTTGTATTGTAAACAGTCATTACTAGAAGTATGTCTTAAGCTAGTAATCTGCCGCCCTGTTTAACAATTTGATTGAGCCCTAGATTGCCTGGAAAACATCCTTGTCAAGTATTCAGTGGATACTGCGATGTATCAACTAATCAAGGGAAATAGTCAATTAATTGAACTTCTTCGTAGCATCTATTTTCGTCCTCAAAGTAGTTCGAGTATACCTACTACGTTCACTTTAAATGGTATACTGTCTTAATTGCGTTTTCTAGGGTAGGCTTTATACAAAAATACCTAGTGTACCTACGTATTTGTTGGTCTACTTCATCTAAGCGGTTAAACCGATTTTAGTAAGCGTTTTGTGGTTTATTTAACAGGGACATTTTGTTTAGGGTCACAATAGGACAATAGGTGTTGCTGTTGTCGAGTTTCTTCAACCAGCCAAATTATTGGTTATTGAAATGCTGTCATAGCATAAGTTAGCTATAATATTGAGCTTCAAAATTTAGTCAGGAGTACTTGATATGGAAAACTAAGGAAACAATAAAACTATAAGACATTAAAACTTGTAAAATAATGTGTGCCCAGTCTTCTAGTTTCTTTACAAAATTGTTAGTAATATCACAGATTATAGAATAGGTAATGTAAGTACCTAAAATGATCTTTTACCTACCTACCTAGAATGATGATTTGATCTTCAAAATATAATGGGTAATTAATAATAATAAGTTTCAAACAAAACAATTTAGTAAAAGGCAGATCCGAAGGTTTAAGGGCAGGCATTAAGTACCCCCTAGACTCGAAAGTCTAGTGTCCAATCGTGTTGATAGATTTCAATATGTCAGATGTGATGTTTCCCCATTCTGGAAGTGACATTAGCTAAGGTAAGGTGGGGTAAGACTAACACTGTCTATTATCTCGATATGCACTTGAAGAAACGACATGTGTGTGTTTTAGCCGAGAAAATTTACGTTTGTTCTGTCTTACAGTGTTAGTCTTGCCCCTTGTGTTAGTCTTACCCCACCTTACCTTATAAAATCTTTTTTTTTACGGCGCTCCCTACCACGAGTCATCCTTAAAGAAAAGCCGAAATAATTTTGATTTTGAACACGTTCCCTATATGTACGCGCTTTTTGACACAAGTCTTCGGCTAAGCTTAAGAATCTAACTCAAGTATTAGTGTGTGTGCGGGCGCATACCTCGGGTTGGGCTTTTCTTTGAAGATTACTTGTTTTAATATTGTCTGATGGAGTGCCTTTGGGTAATCTCGGTTTGTCGTCGGTTAAACTGAGACGAAGGGGGGCTGCCGTCGCCTCATCCGGTCTTCTTATTGTCAATTGCTGTGTAGGGCTGCCACCAAGATCTTGTCATGAAGGTAACCAGAAATCAACTTACCATATTTGCAAATAGTACATGTTAAAATATAAGTTACATAAAAAATAATACGGAGTCGAAATGTTGCTTAAATAGTGATGAAAATATTCGTTGTTGGCAAGGGAAAAAATAAAATTCTTGGTACATTAGTTTAATAACTGTTGAGTAAAATAAAGAAATCAAGAAGTTAAGAAAGTACTCTAGTGTTGTAACTAATAAAGTTTAATTGCTTCTCTGTATTTATAGTAACGACTGAATGCGAAATCTTACAACTTGGAAAACTTTTTGAGCAATTTGAAAAATGTTTTGGTCATTTTAATTGAAGGAAGTTATAACTAAAGGACAATAAGTGGTGAAACAATTGACAATAAACAAAGTTACAAGTCTGAAGAAATCTTTGGCTTAATTTAATAATAGCGGCGGGGAGCAATGAGAAATGTTAAATATTGTAGGTACTTATGAACTTAGGTATTTTATCGATATTTAAAAATTATAAACAGTACCCATACATAATAGATAAATAATTAAAATTATTTCGAGCGTTCTTTTAATAAATAAAATATATTTCAACATCTCAATATAACTTATTTTATTGGAATTTAAAATATTATAGTGAACTTTAATACAATATATCGATAACAATTAAGCTTGCAAGTAATAATACCTTAGCTGGTATTGTGAGAGTATACAATAGAGGAGCTTATTCTTCTTACTATATACTACTAATATACTTACTATATACCTATTCACTTCTAACCGATGAAATTACAGGCATTGTCCGTATAATCTAGACATTGGGGAGTACCTTAATCTGATACTGAAAACTTCATCTGAACTCGGACCATTCCGCAACGAGTCAGGAAAACTCCGACTTTTCACGTATGTAAGTCGTATACCTATTGTATATTTCTGAACAATAATGTGTTCAGAAATCACTCACGACTCGCTTAGTGATAAAGCTAAAATTCTATTGTAATGATGTAAATTGATATTAAGTGAGTTGTTAGCTCCGAAAACTTAATAAATAATTTGAATTTGATATTTATATCTTGAGGAAAGTACTACTACTTTCCTTGTTTCTACAACAAAACGATATAGGTACAGTGTAAAAATAATGAAATCATGCCCCCACGTGATGAAGTGAATTTGGATCTTTTGCTTTGCTGGAATTCAAACCCGGGTCTATTGAACAGTGGTCTTGCTTTTGTGGTTATCATTTGTTCACGTATTTTTACTCATAATATTTGTATATCCATTATGTATATTATGATTTCATAATGGTTCGAATATTGTTTATGAGTCCTTTTCTAATACTTTAGTTCTCAGAGTAATTTTATGTTTGAAATATCTATATATCATTAGCTTCGGTAAAAGCCAAAATTATCAGAAAATCTGTGCTGTTATAGGTACTGATAAAAAATTAAAAGAAAAAATTGTTCTTAAGAACCAATAGACTATTTAAATCTTTTGTAGTATAACTTAAAAGAGCATAGGTTTGATTTGTGAGGTATAGCCTTAATGTCGAGTATATAGGTCACCGTGGCAGCTCAACAGCTTTGTTAGCCAATTGTGATCAGTAGTAATCCCTGATGATGTACAAGGTCTTGCAATGAGTCTAGGACATCTAACGTGTGAACGTACCTTTATTATTGACGTGTTTTGATACCAAGTGATCACAGCAATATGACGTGAGCTTACGAACACATCTACAGTTTTTTTCTTTTGTGTCTAAAAGCTCGTATAGCAGCTTTCGTCTGTGTCGTTTTTAGAGCAACAATGTGCTTTGTTAAGAGGAACAGGACTGATTTCCTAATATAAGGACAATTGCAAACAAGCTTGTAGTGTATTCCCAATATATCATTTTATTTACCTTTCACTACTACTATACCATATCACCAATGTGCGTATAGCCTTACAAGTTACTATCTCAGAAGATGTTCGTCACCGCGCCGCGCCGTAACTATGCACTTTCAAACTGTATTATTCTAGATTATTCTGTTTATTCCACTTTACAAAGATATAATCTTCTCGTAGTAAACATTGTCGCCCACAGATTCGCTGATTGCTGTAGGATTGTGTTAGATAAGTGCTTTTATCTCGCGAGATCTAATTCATTATGAGCAGAGTTAATCTGTGGTGACAGTTAGATTTTGCACCCAAATGTTATTTATTACTGATTATACATACAATAATTAGCAACTGAATCCATTAATAATATTGGTTTTAATGAACTTTATTTACAGTTAAAGACATTCATGAACTTCTGTATTTCTGATAGGGACTGATTTTTGGACTGTACAATTACTAACCTTTATTAACAGTACTAACATCGACTAACAAATTACTCTATTAACGAATTATCAACCACTAATATTCTCATTAGCACCTATCACTAACAGGACTTACTAACCAACTACAGCCCCTCCTATAGTCCTACTCGAGTTTCGTCACGATGTCCATGGGGAAGGAATAGTGGCACATAAAAATAAGTGTAAGCAAGCATCTAGGTATAAACTTAAGTCTCTCGACTGTTATATTCCTTACGATAATGTCGTAATGGATGTCATTGATCGTCCATTTGTTGGCGAGCGGCAAGTGCAAGAAAAGAAACGGGAAGTTCGTATTAGGCCCATCACTGACTCCGGCGACGACAGTGTTTTATAGATCGTACACTGTGCAAGATATTTTATACTATACATACATAACATTATGTTACGTCTTTACAAAACAAACAAAAAAATAAGGGTATAGCTGTGACAGACACAACTGTATTGTACGGGAATACGTATAATGTTACAGGTAATATTTTTGAATAAAAAGAAATGTTTTATGTATTGACGTCGTAAAATAACCCCAAAATGGCGGTGCTTCCCCCTCCAATGCGCGCGACTTTTTCCTTGCTTATTTTAATTTATTTATTTGATCCTTTAGCTATCCGGTGGTATAATGTAATTTTGGATGTAGACGATAGATATTGCCGTATAATAGCAAATATAAAGATGAATTCATGTCAAAGCATTAGGAGCTGCATTGCATCATTGTTTCTGATCACTTATCTAACTCGGGCTTGCCTTTTCAACTGACTTTCAGGCTATGAAATCAGATTAACTTTATCTATTACTAAATTATGTAGAAACATTGCAAATATCAATCAATTAACAGTCTCTCCTTATTCCTACTCGAAGTTTGTTACGGTGTCCATGAGCGGCAGGGGTTGGTGGCACTGTCAGCTTGTTTGCTATCTTAAAGTCATTAAAAAAAGTTTACTTTAGAATATATGAGGATGAGGTCTGTTATACAATATAAAAAATATAATAATAATAGAAATATGTACATCAAATGAATCTCATTACCGTGTGTCCTTTATCTCTGAGTCAAGACCTACCTTATCTACTTACGATATGTAGATGTTAGTAAGTACTTTAATTTATAGTGTGACATAATGCTATTCTATAAATCTTTGGAGTGAATTAGCGTCGTTACCTATGTCTGTTAAAGCCGACACGGGTCCAGTTTTGCGGTTATATTGCTCACTTCAATTACCCATGTAATGCCGTGGGGTTCTCGTAGCTTGTAGATGTTTGACCGTATAGAACGATATTTGATGTGTTTGACAAATACATTTGTTTAAAAAAAAATTGGGTGAAAACAACGCTGTTATTTATAGTTATGTTACATCCTTAGTACATAATCGAGAGAGTTAAAGAAAAACATTTAAAACCATTTATTTTAATAAAGACACGCTTATACAGCGAAAAGTATTCCGCGCTACAAAAATTATTTGCCGTATCGTTCGGTTTCTAAAGAACCCAATTGGGCTCTTTTATGTCTTTACGCCAAGAGCGTTCACAACATATCAGATAACACATAGATAACATAGGTGTCTTTTTCCTTTTCTGCATATAACATCATGCATATAATTTGTTGAAGATATTATCAAGCTTGTTTATAGTAAAGATTAGATCGTTTTCAGGCTAAGTAAGGATCTGTCAACTTGTCTTTTGAAAACTTTTTTGCCTATTTACTTCTCCGTTGCTGTCAAGTATCTCACAAACTAAGATTGACAGTCTCCAGAGAATGCAAACTTAGAAAGTTACTGCGGGGCGGTAATAATATATCTTACAGGATCTTGACAAAATGTTCAATGTTTAAAGAAATTTGTACATAAATAATTGTTTTTATTAGTGTCTGAAAACTACAATACCATCTAGCATTCATATATCCACTAGCTTGCTCTTGTTCTTACAAACCTACATTTTAGACCCACATTAACATTTCCTGTGTCATGGATAGGTAGGTACTATGGAAGACATAGACAAAGGACACACATAGGTACTAAGACCGAGAAAAGAAACTAAAATTCGTTATTCAAATTTTCACTTTGCCAGGAATGGAACCTATTATACACCAGCTCGATATAGTCCCGTAGTAATTACGTGCTATGGATGAAAAAACAAAATCCCACATTGGGACTTCATGGCCTTTATTCTCACTCTATGGGCGTGTTTAGACAATCGTGGTCGGAGTCTAGTAGAAAATTTGATTCTGAGCGTCAGTTCATAGTGCTAATAACACGTTAAACTTGTTCTATTGCAATAAATCATTCAGTTCCCGGCTGGGGAGCCGAGTTGTCAGTTGTCGGTATTATTCACTAAATTCGGTTAATCCAGTTAGACAACTTACAGCAATAATCATTTGAGACAATTTACTTGTTGAGTGCTTGCGGTCGCAGGAAGTTTGTTTGTGTTAGCGTGCATTTACTTAAACTCAACGAATAATTTGTGTAATAGAACGATTGGGTCACGTACTATTTCCGTGTTTTTGGGTTTTGGGTCTTACGAGGGGAGGTCCAAAAGTTCGTGGAACGAAAGAGTTTCAAATAAAATAAAACTATAAATCTATTTTTCCTTTTCAATATAGTCTCCCATGAGCTGAATACATTTATTACATCTGTGAATTAACTTTTCTAAACCATCATAAAAATATTTTTTATCTTTTGCCTCAAAATGAGCCAAAATTGCCTCCTTCACCTCATTGTCGTCGGAAAATTTCTTTCCCCTGAGGTCTTTTTTTAAATTTGGGAACAAATAAAAATCACTTGGGGCTAGATCTGGACTGTAGGGTGGGTGGACAAGTGATTCGAAGCCATACATGTGCAGAGCGGCCATTGCAACTTTGCTCTTGTGAACCGGCGCGTTGTCTTGCAAGAGCAACACACCTTTGGTCAATTTTCCTCGACGTTTTTCCTTGACGGCCTCTTTTAATTTTTCTAATATCGTTGCATAGTATTCCCCAGTTATGTTCCTTCCTTTTTCTTTGTAATCAATGAGTAATATTCCCTCACAATCCCAAAAAACAGTAGCCATCAACTTTCCAGCCGACTCCGACACTTTGAACTTTTTTGTGCGGTGGTGTCCCCTTTTTATGCCATTGCATGGACTCTTGTTTTGACTCAGGCTCAAAGTGATGAACCCAGGTTTTATCTCCAGTAACAATCCGCTCCAAAATCTCTGCATGTTTGTCTCCACACAACTCCAAAAACTGTTTTGACGCATCGACGCGCTGCTGTTTTTGAAGCGGCGTGAGCATTCGCGGTACCCATCTTGCACTGACTTTTGTCATACCCAAGTGGTCGTGTAGGATGCGCAAAATGGTGGTATCTGATACTCCAACTAATGCAGATAACTGTTTTTTTTTCAAACGGGTGTCCTGCAATACAAATTTTTCCACTTTTTCGACGGTGTCTGATGTGGTGGCCTCAACTGGCCTTCCTGAACGGGGGTCGTCTTCAATCGAGTCCCGACCATGTTTAAAAAGTCCATGCCATTTGTAAACCATTGATTTACTAGGGCAGTGTTCCCCATAAACGGTTTCCATTTCATTCAAAATGGTCTGAGCGTTTTTTCCTTGCTTGGTAAGGAACTTTATCACAGCACGATGTTCAATTTTCTCCATAGTTTCAGTTTTCTTCCGGATTTACTTGCTTAGAAGGCTACTGTTCGTAAATGAATGACGCAATAGGGCTGAAACTTAGCATATATACTAATAATTAGTCACTAATTAATATGACGCTAAGCGAGCCCACCTATCCCCACTCCATCCCCTCCATTCCACGAACTTTTGGACCTCCCCGGTCGAGGTCACAATTGGGATTCCTAAGATCGATTAAGATAGCCTTCCTTATATGAGATGAATTTCGTGTTAGACTGGAAAGTTATTTAATTTTCTTACTAAATGACGAAGAGTAGTTAAATAAATATTGGATTTATCACAAGGGTACCTATAATCGGGATTAAATTTAACTTATGTCCTATTCCTGAATGCAAACTATCTGTGTACCAAGTTTCAGCTTAATCCGTTCAACGGTTAGAGCGTGAAGGACTTGCAAACATCCAAACATCCAAACATCTTTACAAGCTTTTACATTTGTAAAATTAGTAGGATTAAAATTCTAAGCTCGAAGCTGTGGATAAGTGATCTTTGTAACTTAATTTATCATTATTCCTTAATTTTGTTACGTTATTAATTAACAACTTTATTTTATTGTTATTAAGGAAGCTATTAATATATTCTGTAAATCTACCAAATGCGATTAATTTATTGAATAGACAGGGTTATTTTTATACATAACTAGACTAGACGATGACCGCGGCTCCGCCCGCGGAAAAGTCGATAAACAAAACATTGATTTTATCCCAAGGGAACCTATGATCGGGATTAAATCTATCCTATGTCCTATTCCTGGATGCAAACTATCTGTGTGCCAAGTTTCAGCTTAATCTGTTCAACAGTTAGAGCGTGAAGGAGGGATAAACATCCAAACGTCCAAACATCTTTACAAACTTTCACATTTATAATATTAGTAGGAAGTAGGATTATAAGTCGTGTCGGCACCCCTCGAATACAGATTGCTAAAAACGTTGACAAACTAATTTCCTAGCGCTAGCAGGTAGTCTGACCAGGATAGTTACAATACAGAAGCTAACTGCTAGATCATATCGTGACTGGGGTCTGTAGTGTCCCTCTTTAACAATTTAAACCTCAATTATTGTATTATTAGATTCGATCACGTGAACGCCTAATGGAGCGTTCTTGATATCTTCTGTGGTTACACCTTAGACTATATACTCGCCACATCGTGAACAGAAGTGGGCCGCTAGAAAGACTTAGAATATAGTATTGTATTGGATGTACTTTAGAATTAAGATGCTTTGAGTTAGCATTGGTACGTTGTGTAGATTGGTAGGAGATATACTAATTTCTCAATTAATTAGTATCAACTTCAATTAATCTATAAGTAAATAGCTTGAGTCAGCCGTCAAATTATTCGTCGTGTTCCGGCTCTACGTTTAGAGGCGTGATGATTTTTTTCTTTTCTCTTTTTTCTGTCTTGAAAAACTAACTAAAACGCAAAAACTATTATGGTGAAATCCAATTTAAAAATTTGTAAAGTGTACGACACTTGTGATCCAGATAATATATCACCGGCAAGAAGGAAAGAAATTAAGAAGTAAACTCATCTCCCTAGTAAGTCAATGTTCTTTCCCGACAATATTGACAGTTTGGATATTATACAGTAAACAATACAGTCCCAACGATATTGACAGTTTGGACAGTACACAGAACAGTCGTTTTAGACATTGGTTGATGAGAAACGTTTGATATTTCCAGAGGTTTACCTACGGAACTGTACGCCGCCAGCCATCGATGATTTCCCGGCGGGTTTATTCACGGAGCAGCAGCGACAGCATGGTGCTATCGTCCTCCACGCTCTCATCTCTATCTACCTGTTCGTCGCCCTCGCCGTAGTATGCGACAAGTACTTTGTCCCGGCAGTTGATAGGATATGTCATGGTAAGTGGTTTAGAACATGGTAAAAAGACGCGTCTCTGTTGGTAATGTCTAGATGGAACTGTATGGTACTTATCAATTCAACTGATAACTCTGATTTCACAGTCATGCCATGCTTTCGGGTAAAGTATTTTACTTCTGTTTTCAGCATTAAATATGACTAATGATGTAGCGGGCGCCACTTTCATGGCAGCTGCAACTTCGGCACCGGAGCTGTTTGTGAATGTAATTGGGACCTTCATAACGGAAGGAGATATTGGAGTCGGCACCATCGTTGGATCGGCTGTCTTCAATATTCTCGCTGTGGCGGCTTGCTGCGGGATAGGTGCTGGAATGGTACGTAGCTTTCGGTAAATTCCTAATTCCAGTGCAAAAGTAACTTCATGAATCGATAATTTAATTTTGATTCCCAAAGCTAAAACTTTGTTTTAATTTACCTGTAAATGTGTTGTTAAGACTGATGAAATTATATTTTTCAGGTGGTGCCGTTGGATTGGTGGCCTCTAACTCGAGATTGTCTTGCTTATGGAATCACTGTGTCCATACTTATTTGTATCATGCATGATGAATACGTGCAGTGGTACGAGGCGTTCTTCCTTGTCATGCTCTACGGTGTTTACATCTGCATTATGTATTACGATAAATCCATTCAGAATTTTGCTAAAGGTAACTACAGTCCACTTCTTATTTTGTTCTTACATAATATCATATTCTTAATAGTAACTTAAATATAACCAATTCCAGGGAGCTGGAAATGTGTATCGGCTATGTTGAAGAATAATGGAGAAAAATCTGAGAGTGACATATCGTGCGACAGCGGTTAGTATTTACAAAAATAACGCGATAATATTTTATGAGTATTCTTTATAATAATGCAACTAATACTTTCAGAAAATAAAGATACAGTAACACCATCGTCGAATAAAGTAGAAGTATCCGTTGACCATCATCAACATAACGGTAATCTAAAATCTGTGTCTCCTGTGTCCGATGATAAGAGAACTGAAAACGACATCTCCTCATTTGATAGTTCTCCTAAAAGCGATGAGATTACTACTATAAATGTTGATTTGGAATCTACTGTTGTTGAAGCTTCTACTCCTCAAGACGGAAATATTGATGAAATGGTCGTTGACGAAGGAAACAAAGATGAATCGGGTGCATATGAACATTCGCTATGGAAATGGCCCTCTGGACAGAGCAAGCTTACTAAGGTAAGTAAAAATATTCATAAAAAGTTATCGTTTTGAACCCTTCTGTTTTCGCGTTATTCGAAGAGTTAATTTATTGGGTAACTCCGTAGTAACAGATATTATATAAAAAAATGAAATAATATATAATGATTATCAGCTTATGCTGAGCATTTAACTTTTTTGGACACACAAAACCTACAATTCGTGGAATACCATCCCACGAAAGTTCGACTCGTTCAATCGATTTCATTATATGTATGAGAACAGTAATTTATTTTTCAGACTGCGTGGATTATTACCTGGCCTATTCATCTTGTATTTCTGTTTACTATCCCCGACTGCGAGAAGCCCCGATTTAAGAACTGGTTCCCTCTGACTTTTATAATGTGCATTGTTTGGATTGGATCCTTGTCGTACATCGTCGCCTGGATGATTACAATTATCGGTACGCTATTACTATTTCAAATATGTATTGTAAAATAGATAACACCACTTCTTGGAGTACAAAAATATCTACTAGTACTTGTTTATAAAATTAGATGACTTCATGAAATGCGTTGAGAAAAGAACCCTTTCGGCGATAGATTGTATTAAGAACTTTTTCAAATTGCAATGCGGCATCCATTGAATGGCATTCGTTTCCAAATTACAGGCGACACCTTGATGATCCCTGACTCAGTTATGGGAATAACATTTCTGGCAGCCGGTACCTCTGTTCCTGAGGCAGTTTCAAGTGTAATTGTGGCGAAACAAGGTATTTAAATGTATTATTATGAACAGGAAATCATTGTTATTGATTGTAAATCATTGTTGTTGATTTGATGGTAATCGCAACTGTTAATATCAATTGCCATGGTTTGTTTGCACTATGCTGTTAGTTTACTTGAGTGCTAATTTTTTTTAGTGGCGTAGCAACTTTAACGTAGCCTACGTTTAGCATAGTGCCAACAAGACATAAGCGCCGTAGGAATTATGTTTTTTTCATATAGCTCTTTTTTACAGGACATGGATCTATGGGGATTAGCAACTCGATAGGATCTAACACATTCGATATTCTCCTTTGCCTCGGTCTGCCGTGGCTTATCAAGGCATCTCTTACTCCTGCTGAGGCTGGGAACTATTGGGTTAGAAACTGAGACATCTTTTATATCTTTGCGATTTATTTACAAACCTGCTACGCGAACAAATGCCCTCGCGAATTTAAAGCATGCTTGGCGATTTTGGGTCCCATTTTAATTTACTGTTGATTTTGTTTCTTTATTGCAAATTTAAATAATTTCTTTAAGTTTAGACCGTCGCAACTATAACTTACGTTTTAAAAATTTTGGCTTAAGTGAAGTTGCTAGCGACATTAAAATTTAACCTGTGTGTAAAATGTTTGTTATATCATTAGGTGAAGATAAACTCGATGGGGTTGGAGTACTCCGCTATATCGCTCCTGTCGACTCTCCTCTTGCTGTATCTTACGTTCTGGTTCAACAAGTTCAAACTGGACGCGGCAGTCGGCAGGGCATGTCTCGCCATGTACGCCATGTTCCTGGTACTAGCCACCTTGATCGAACTGAACGTCTTCTTCCCAGTCAACGTTCGCACTTGCAAGAGAAACGAACTCAAATCCTAAAGTGTTCGGTTGGATCGGACGCATGTTATTGTAGTGTTAAGATGGCACATTACCCATCTCTTCTGAGTGTTGTACGTGCGTTTAAATGTTTCACAAAGTAGTTTCCCGAACTGTAGTTTACTCGTGTCTGCAGATTGCTGTCTCTTTGTCATCCGCTTTCAGCTACGTTTTCATTGAGGCGGATTTGAGTGGGGTGGAGATAGGAAAAGAGATAGATGATATCACTTAAGCGGCGACGAACAGAGATAGAAGTTAAGCGGCATCTATTCCGTTCGCCCTCTCTATTCCACCTTGTACAAGCACATTTAAGTATAAAGTATTTATTTCGTGTTAGGTACTAATAGCTCAATTGACGAAAGTCAAAATAAAATGAATTACATTTACATCACTACAGTAAAATTTGTCAGTATTTGGATCTATAGTAATTCGTAATATCTCGATATACAATACCTATCATATAAATCG
>LGAG01000426.1:99282-109325 GCA_001278395.1 Lerema accius | reverse complement strand
AAAGGTATATTACTTGATCACGCTATTTCTCACATCTTCCCAAGGTTGGCTGGTAGACAATGTCATTAGGCGTTAAGCTGTACCATATACCGGGTGTAATCGTTAAGTGTGCACATGCGATTATTCCGTAACTATTGCAGATATCAAAAAACTTTAAACTGATATCGAAAGTACATTATCTAATAAGTAAAATGGCAATAATAACTTTTTAAAAATACGACAAGAAATATCAAAAAAAATTACATTAAACACTCCCATACATTTTGTATGACATAGAAGAAAAATTTTGGTTTCTTTATTTTAAGTAGAATAGTACCTACTATTATTTACCCTTATCATATTAATTATTTTCTTACGAAACAATTTTATGGCTTAGTAGCCAATAATAGTGCAACCCCTTGGCTAGCCAGATCCCCGGATCTCACGCCTTATGATTTCTTCCTATTGGAATTTAACAAAGACCACGTGTACGCTGAGACAGTACACAACCTAGAAAAGTTAGAGAATCGTGTATGTCGTGCAATTTTTAAATTATGGTGTTATGGAAAGTTTATTTAGGTTTCTAAAATAAAGCTCGTCATTGTATTGCAACAACGAGGACGTCATTTCGAACACCTGCTTTGAATTCAAAATGTTGTACTTACTTAGAAATAAAATGTATGGGAGTGATTAATGTATAATTTTTGGATATTTCTAGTTTTATTTAAAAAAAGTTATTATTGTCATCTTACTCATTAGGTAATTTACTTTCAATATCAGTTACAAGTTTTCTGATATCTATAATAGTTACGGAATAATCGCCTGTGCACACTTAACGATTACACCCTGTATATTTCTCCCGATGTACGCCAAAACTGTTAAAGTATGGTAAAGTGATTAATTGATCTTTATACGTTTGTCACCCAATGAAATCAGCCTCAATGGGAACGAAGCCATACTCTGTGCGCGTAGTTAGAATAATGTTAGTTAATTTTAGTATGGTGTTGTTTCCTCTCTTGGATGTATCATTGTATTCAGAATAAGTAGATTTTCAGACCGTACATCCTAATAGGCTAGTTTAAATAGATCTGATGGATTCTAGTTTTGAATTATTGATCATGATTTGGAGATAATAAGAACAATAAATAAAATAAATTGGTTATTAGAAACGCAGAGTAGATAATGATAGTGTATTTTAGATAAAGTTTTTTTTAGTTAAAATAGTATTATTAGGATTAACCAAGTTTTGTTCGTTAACTAGCCTATTTTGGGAGCCTGTTTATCTCTGTAGTTGTGTGTGAAGATTAGATGTTATACGACGTATTTACATAATATGACGTATTGAATGTTGTCCTGTCTCTCTATAATTACCACACACATTGTTATATGCAGTCCTAGTGTTATATTTGTGCGAATTTTATTTATAATGTTATACTAATTTGAAGCAAATGTTAAAAGATGTTATTTTTAAGATTTATTTTGTTTAGAATAATTTATACAGGTAATAATCTAAAATACGCTGTCTAGAAGTATGTATATCAAGGTCCGTTGAAGTGATCTATAGTTGTTTCTGCATATTGTTCCGTATAACGAGATGGTCCGATGTATTGTGATTGCCCACGTTGCCCCGTGTTTTGTAAATAAATACATAAACGGCGTAATGCAACATTTCTGTAAGATCTAATTAAATATATGAATTTTTATTTCATTTACTTGTTTTATTGTTAAACATTAAGACTCATTTGAATTTTCAAGTCAATATATAGAATTAAAAATTAATTTTCGTTTTAGGATATTTGCACATATTTTAAATAGATACCTATTGTAACTTTTCAATAATTACAAACATATATATATTTAATATTAGTATATCATATCATTAAATAATGTATTAATCTATATAATAAAGAAAAAATATAAAAAAAACATTTAAATGAATACACAAAATAGCAAAACGGGTTTACTGCGTTCGAAGTAAGGACCCCCTGGTGGGATTTGAACCCACAATCTCCAGCTCATCAGCCGGGCCTTTCCACCTTAGGCCACAGGGGATTATATTGAGAGTGCCGAATACTAGTAACATAAACCTCAAAATATCATTAACATCTAGCATGTGGCATGGGTTGGCGCTGCACGAGCTGCACCGCAAGAGGCTTCGCTGTCTGCCACTTTAACCCGATCGATGAACGAAGCAAAGACATTCAGTTTGATCCTAGCCAATGGCAATTACGATAACTTTAAATAATTATTATATAGTCTCCCTGCTGCAGTGGCTCCATTCGCGATTCAGGAAAACTAATATGTATGGACCGTAGTTTAACAGTATCGGACAGGGATACGAGATGGCGCTGTATAAAGCAAATCATGGTTTTCCAGCGAACAATACTAGCATCGGAATACCAGACACTCAATTTCATGAATACCTGCGAGGTTATTGCTTGCTACTATCTGGTACGATTTCCAAAAACCTATACGAGATGGCGTTGTCCTAATGATGGAATACACAGAGCAAGGAATGTATCTGTATACTTAGTTCTTTCTTCCCTAATGGAATACATACCATACACTATGAGACTATACCCCTAGGCGTGCAATATTGCCAAGCCAGGGTGCGGCAGCCGAAATATTGTAGCAGCTAGTTATAGCAGCCAGACTGGGCAGCCAAGCTACGGCAGCCAAACGATGATATGAGGTTGTATGGAAACTAGTGTGTGCCATATACATTCGCTAACAATCGCTCTGGCTGCTAAAACAGGCGCGTTGGAATGGCTGCCGCTTGTGATACGTGAAGGGTTCAACTTACGGTACACTTTTTTAAATAATGCAGGCACCTACGAGTTTGAGATTTGGAATGGTCAACGTTTACATCGCCAAGGAGTAAATTAGACCCATTAATTAGAGCTGTAGATAAATTTCAGCAGAGGATTACCGAAATTGCTCGAAACAATGTACCTACTAACCCAGGTAAAAAAGTATTAAAAAGTCTGTTTACCAAAATACATTTTAATTTTTTACTTACAGTAAAATTTAACTTATTTCGCAACAGTAAAAGAATACTAATCGAATAAATTAAAATTATTGAAATAACACTATGAAACATTTATAATCGTTAAAAACAAACAAACAACTTCAATTAACTGATGACAATAGAATTATTTCTTCGGGCCATATGCTCCACGACGTGGCTGGAGGTGTCCTTCTGAAAACAGAAATGTCATAGAAATAAATTAATAACAGTATCTTACTCTATAACGCAGGCATGTCTTGTTTAGCTTGATTGTTGCCACGGTTAAACCCTGGTAGGTGGTGCTGATACTACTACACGGCATTGTATTTGCACATAAAATCTAGAAGGATTCTATCAGATATTTATAGTTAGATTAAACGACTTGTTAGGAAGTCGTTACACACTTTACAATGACGAGGGATTGTGATCTTAGTAACTAGGTCAGCGCGGGGTAGGCACATCTTGTAAAGAGTAGATGAAAACATGATTGAGTTGATACCGAAATAGATAAATAATGTTGATACTATCATATTATTGAAACTTCTTTGATACATATTCCCTGATACATATGTATTTTGTAACTTTTGATGAACTGACAGAACCATAGGAAGGTTCCAGGGTACCAGGTCCATAGTCTATTGTTTGACATCAGAATTTATGGTCGAATTTTGACCACACTTCAGTTCATCTTGTACAAACAAGTAATACAAGCCAAGATAACATAGAAAAGAAAGCGGAACATCAAGCAGCACTAGCTCTCAATTTCCCAGCTTGAACACGGCTCGTCCCAGCTGGTCTAGCAAAGCGGTCTGCAAACTGATGACTATGACTGACTATCAAAGCTGCCTGTGCGTACAAATGTTCCCTCTCGCGAGCCTGTAGCTCGATGTCGTGCTGCGTCAGCCGTGGCTGCCGGCAGTGAGGGTGTTGGACCGGAAGGAACGGATGAATGATCGGCGTCAGCAGATCACGGTGTACCTGCATCCATAGTCACCGTATTAGTTTAAACTATTTAAGGCTTATAAACCCTAATCAAAGTGCTATCTTAAGAGGTTTTTAGAGTTCGACTTAAGATGTTATGAAACAATGCTTAACTTAAGTTGAGAACGAATTATTAATAGAACCTTAGATGTTGCTTCAGAGGTATTTACAACAGTAATATAAATCATGCTGTAAAGAACAGGATACAATTGAGGATCAAATCAATTACAATAGTCATTAATAGCGATGGATTCAATAATGATAGTTTCAATGTAAGTTACCATAGATGGGTCATTAGGCTGCGTGAAGTAAGAGACGATGGCCCCAGTTACAACGCTCACAATCATACCGATGAGCGTGTAGTACAGGTAACTCACTCGGTATAGAAAGAACGTTCCAGATCTGCAAACAAATAAACTTTAAAATATCTAGTAATCATAAATCTTAAAACAAAAATCCCGACTGCTCATTTCATGGCGCAATCGGGTGAAAAGGCAGTTATTAAGACAATAATTTTGAATTGGTTTCCCATTAATAACGGCCAGTAAGGACTATAAATACCTTGATACGAATATAATGATTTATTATACTAATACCTAATCGATCTAGATAATATGAAATCATGCCAAGAAATCTGCTACGCCCGCTACGCCTTTCTGTAGTATTAGTAATTTGCGAAAGGTTTTTGAGATCTAGAACTCAATGAGCATTGGACATACCTGTCAAACTCCACCGTGGAATGTGTAGGTGCGGGAGTAGTAGATAGTGTGAAATTCGCTGGACATTCCGACACAGAAACAGGCTTGGGTACTACTATAATATCTCCTCGGATCATAGCTGCTTGAGTACCGAGAGAAATCCAACCAACTAGCAGTGTTGAAGTTACTCCACCGGCTAATGCTCCCTGAGATATAAATAAAGTTCATGTCGTTACATTGACAGAGTAAAATAAAAGTATTTAAATGCGTCTTTTGAAAATCATCTTTGATTAAATAATAATTTGAAGTCATCGTTTCAATTTCTGCTTCGCTGTGTATAGATTCCAAGACACTTTGAACAGCTGGTTCATGTAGTAACTATTGTGCCTTATGGATCATCAGAAATAGTTTTATTTGTAAACATAATCATTATAACATCGAACAACAATTATTGATTAAAAAAATAATAATATAAAATAACCGTCGAATTAATCCACGGTAAAAACAATCCCATTGAAAAGAGTCCTAGTAAACTGCCAGCTGTGATGCCAGCTAAACTTTTTCCAGCTTGAATGAGAGCTCCCATATGTTCCACTAAGAACACTAACCCGACACACGCCGCGCCTGGAAAAAAGAATACCGTTTTAGGGATGTTCTAATAAATTAATTAAAGTTCGAAGTACTCGTAGTAGTACATCAGATTAAAAGAAGAAAGTCATGTAATTTTGTTTTTCTTTCACAGAGGTTAAACAAAATAGTCCGGAACAATTAATAAATACCTACTTACATTATTTTATGTAATAGAAAAAAGTAAAACAAACTTGCCAATAACAACGACGATAACTTTCATAATAAAACTTGCTGTTCTTTCCGAAATCGGCTTTTTGTAGGCTGGTCTAATAAGGTCTTCAAAAATGACGCCACACATGGAGTTAAGGCCAGTGGACATAGAACTGAAACAGAAACATTTAATTTTGATCATTATACAGTTTAGTAGTGAAAGCAAAATTGACTGTGATAACTGACTTATGAAATGTTTTGCAAAAGCGTCTCAATTACCTCAAAGCCGCGCTGAAAACACCGCTCATAAAGATGCCAGGCAAAGCCGGTATAGATCCAGTGATGGTCATTACGAAGTACGGTAGCAACTGATCGCTTTTCCTGATGGCACCAGACTTGAGGGGATCACAGGTGGCAAAAGTGGCGTAAATTACGAGCCCCGTGTAGCAGCAGAGTGACACGATGGTGAAGATCCCGGCCGCCATAATAAAGATTGTTCTGATAAAGATAATGAATTAAAACCAACGATAGTGGCATTGTTTGCCGTAAGGGCCGAACTGATCATGTATTCCTATCAATGAATTTTCAGTTATTAGAGTGTAAAAACATATGTAAATATCAAGTTATCAAGTCAACTTTGGAGGATTTAAACAACATGTATATCGAGATAATTATGGTTTAAGATTGTGATCTATCTTACATTCTTGCTCTCTTCAAAGACGATAGGGCTAAGCATCTTTGCACCATGGCTTGATTGACAGAACAGGATGCAAGCCAGCTGAAATAGTTACCAAACACCGTTGACCAGAAAGTGTGACGGATTGTTGGATCTGGATCCATACTGAAAAACGAAAAGTTAATTTGAAATTAGAGCATCGAAGCGAAAGACGTGTTTGGAAAGAATATTTACGTTAATATTCAATTAGGTATAACTAGCTTAAAATCCTTTGTCTGATAAGAGTAAAGTAACGTACTTGAAAAATTCCAATCTTTCGCCTTCTTTGTTAATTCTAATGACGTCATCGATGCCTCCAAGACGTATCGTACCGTAAACTAGTACGAAAATGACTCCGAAGTACATCAGAATAGTTTGTAGCGTATCCGTCCATACCACAGCTTTCAGACCTCCCTGAAAACGATTAACATGTCACTTTTGATCACAGAGCAATGAATGTAACTGTTCTTTCTTCCGTGGTTGGTTAGGTTCTTGTACTTAAGGGATAGAAAACAGCTTGCTGGGTTAGTTTTGGATATTAAAATCAATTAGCAGATAATTATTAGAAATGATGAATGTGATGGTAGGCTAACAAGATTAAATCTTGTAATCGAGAAATTTTCTCGTACATACATATATATATAGATTTATTAATTAGTGTAATTGGCTAAGGCCGTTCTAATTAATTAAAATAAATAAATAAATAAATAATACCTACTCGTACTAAGAAAAAAGTGGTACCGTGAAATGTTAAGGAAAAAGTTTTTTTAATGCTCTTTCCGTCAAAATAAGTGCTTTGAAGGATAAAGCATAAGGGTATTTGACTATTTGAATTGGCAACACAACCATACAATTTACAATATTATTCACCACATAGGTAGTTTGCATCCAACCAGACAATATATGACGCGGCGAGTCTTTGATCCAGCCCTATCTTCTTACAGTCAATTGAATCACTTATGTCTTTGACTTTGAGATACAGAATGGGAATGACTAAATTACTCACTCAATATCTCACTTAAGGAATAATCAGATTTGAGCTAGGGGGCCATCAATTATGACGTAGTACTTACTACCTATATCTTAAGTGTAATGTTAAAAGAAAATAATATAAATAAAAATATACTCACCAATGTAGTGTAGAAGATACACACTATACAGACGATAGGGGTTACCAAGTGTAGGTTGATGCCAGTTACTGTAAAATTAAAAAATTAAAATGCTTACTCGCTGGGCATCTGGTAGTAAGTATAAATAATTACTTTCTGGATATTAAGTATAGTCCAGTTTCTAAGGCAATACATATTGTAACGAACGTTAAATATCTAAGCAGATCGGATAATTCTTATTACATGAATACGCTAGAAGGAGCGTAATGTTTTTGAAAGTACGAGTATGTCTTTCCATTTCCTGGGAATGCTTTCTAGCCCAAACGGCTTGTCAGATTTCAATATGTAAGCTTTCATTGAATTTCATAGCGTAAATTAGATCTAACAAATTAATTACCTTGACTAAAAGCTAATGCTGGTACGTAGATAACGATTGGTATGTAAAGCATCATTTTGATAATGAATATTATAGACCCCAAGAGACGCACGTTTTGACTGAAGCGAAGACGCAGGTACTGAAAAAATATAAATTTTACATTTGTTGCGTTTTGCCTGTACACTCGTTTTAAGCGCCGTATACGAGTACTAGATGGTGCTGATAGTCTGTATACCTGGAACTTATTTTTCAGTCCCAAAATATGTAGGTAGCAATCATAAAACAACGAATGACACAAACACTTTCCATCATTAAATAATAAATTTATTCAAAGTTAAGCATGGTTCTTGTATACATTACAGCGAGACAGAGGAGTAATATAAAATGAGAAAAAAATATATTAAACGGTTTCATTGAAAAAAAATGTATTCAATCTAAAAAGTATTCGAAAGGTCATCATAATCAGTCATCACACTATTCTCCTCATATATCTACGGCAAAGATCAGACAAAAAATTATAAAGTCGTTGGGAGTAGCGTAACCGGAGTACCTAAATATGTAAAATACTACTAACGAATTTATTATTTAACGGTTTTATAGTGTAATAAATATATATATAATTAATTTGTAATTTTGTTGGCGACCATCTTGCATTATTTTTTTATTTTAAGTGTACTACTATTCTACTAATTAAGTCCTATCATTTGATACCCATATTGATGTACTAAAAAAAAATGTAAACCGTCCTCTTGCAGCGGCGGCTATCTTGGATTTACAATGATAATTATAGATTAAATTATATTGTATTGTCATCAAAGTTTAAGGTGTGTGTTATATCAGATCATTCTGTCAACAGGAAGGGGGTAAAATTTCATTGACTAAAGGCCCATAAGGATAAACAAATAGGGCAAGCTAAATAAAACCGTAAAGTAGTTTAAGCTACTCATAGCTTACTCACAAGTAACAGCAGCCGAACACGCGTCGTAATTCCATTTACGGAAACGCGGAAGTCGCATTAACTAAGCGGATATTCTAGATTTCCTGCCCAGCTGTAAGACTGACCCAATGACATAGTACCTGCGACTTGCATGATATTTTTATTCGCTCATTTTATACTCAAATATCATAGCGATTACATTGCACGTTATATTTTAGCACGTTACAAGACTGACATTATTAAAAGTACTTTTTTGTACTGATAATTTTTTAGTACAGTATGCAACTATATTGGAAATTTTCGGCGAAGTGTATGTTTTTTTCTCATAAGCATTATATACACGAATATGTTTTTTTCTCATAAGCATTATATACACGAATATGTTTTTTTCTCATAAGCATTATGAATCGAGAAACCTCCTTGTTTGAAGTCGGTTAAAAAATAACATTTGGTTATAATCGCCAAATGGTTTTATAAAGAAAACATTATTTTGTTTGCAGTGCATTTTTTCCAACAAATTGAACAGTTGGGTATCGTTTCAAAAATGTTTAACTTTTTTCTAAAATGTAGAATTGTTGTAAAATAACGTTAAACGGTCACTTCTGAATTACTGTAACTCTATTTCTAGAATAATATACAAATAGATCAGTTCTCCCTATAGGGAGGCTGTGTGCGAGCGTTGCCTAGGTTACAAACACCCTGTACAGGGTTTCAGATCTCCTATTGGCGACTGACGGGGTGTGCCGTCTGAACGGAGTATCGAATCAATCAATAATTATGAAGGATTTACTTGTACATATATTAACTGTATACAGGCTGTTCGAGTATAAACTATTTGATAATTCATAATTATTCAATCATAGAGTGATTACACGAATCTGTAATAATAATTTCGTCAAGGGGTACGGTAGACCCGGTTAAAACCTTATACGAATAACAAAACATAAAAAATATTCATTTCGAGTCGACAACATGTATCCACAAAATTCGGATTATGGAGTATTTCGTTAAATTTTAATTGCACTGACAAACAAATCGCATTCGCCATCTTGGTCAGTTAATTAACGTTCCGTTTCATATATAAATAAAATGATCTGTCACGAAACTTATGTGGCAGAAGAAAATTCATGCGAGCGAAGCCGTGGGCAACTTCTAGTATATTTTTAACCGACTTCAAAAAAATTCGACTGTATTGCTTTTTTTTTTCATTTTTACTTCAGAACTTTATACTGTGTGGACCGATTTTTATAATTATTTTTTTGTTTGAAAGCTGATACTTTCCGATTGGTCCCATTTAATTTTTTTTTAATCGCTTCTTGTACTTTTTTTATACGTCATCAGTCCTTATTTACTTTTTATATACATAAAAGATGGTGTGACGTTATCAGTCCTTATTTACTTTTTATATACATAATATATGGTGATTACGTCATCAGTCCTTATTTATTTTTTATATACACA
>LGAG01000426.1:56899-84389 GCA_001278395.1 Lerema accius | reverse complement strand
TCACGCACAAAATGACAATGAAAGTTATATACTAAGTTTTAGAGGAAAGAAAGAGATGGACTCCTGTCACGATGTTTATGACGGAGATGTTGCTTGGTTACCTATATTTGGTGCCATGCGCGTTCCGTTACTTTTGACGAATGAAATGTCTCTATCTATATGAGTGTCTTAGCTGTATCGATTTTTGACCACTTTGGCTGTATCTATTTAACAGCCTTAGATGTCGCTTTCTATTTGCTGCCGACTGTACATGTCAATGTCTATAATAAACTCTTGGTTGACTTATGGCTGACGTATTTTGACTGGTAAGTATTTGTTAAGTGAATAAAAGTGAAACCCATTATTCAGATCTGTTTTCAAAACGGAAGACTATCAGAGTAACAAACTATGCATTAATAGGTTTGCCAGGTTAAGAAATAAAACTCAATATTTTTTTAGATTTTATTTCCACGAATACATATAATTGTGTCTTAAAATGTAACCTATTCTAAACACGGTGTGCTTTAAACGCTAATGGGTGATATGAAGTACAGAATTAAATCTAGAACTACTAAGTTAACACGTATGTGTACTATACCTATACACCAAATAATCTAGGCAGCGAACAAAGTGAAAATAGCTACAAAGTGACAATTAGTAAATAAAACATTTAGATAAAGATTTATCTATTTTTTTTCTAGATAGCAAAAATTATACAAAGTAAATAGTAAAATGTATTAAAAATTATACAAAGTAAAGTAAAATGTAAGAAAAATAAGGTCCCTACACAAATGAATAGAATTTAATTTTTCGTTAAAAATTAAATTATATTATTAAATATTTTCGCAAAGTATGTTTATACAAAAAGATAGCAAAATTCTACAGAAACCACATTGGAAACAGTTAAGTCAAAAAATCACATTAGATAATATAATTAACAATGATAACATATTCTAAATAAAAACAAAGATGTACCTAATCACACTACTTACTAAGTTTTAAATACGTATTTGTGCTAAAATGAAATTTGCAATACGCACAAAAACTACATGCTTACAATCTAGTACATTTACTTAACTTTAAAAACTCAATACTAAAAAAGAACACCAATCTATAAATTAATTTTAATACTAAATGAACATTCATTAATTCTTTCGAATTTTATAAACAACTATCTTAATTATTTTGACAGGTACTTGACTCTGAAATTAAGGTATTATATTACATTAAACACATGTAGGTAATATTTTCACGCTTATTGTAAAAAAGAAAACCACAACATCGAAGAACCATCTACATTACACCACGAGCTGTTAGTTGATTAAAATTTTGAAAATGGTGTTTTTAGAACAAGTTTTGAAATAATTATGATGATATTAAGTATTTGGGTCCAAAACATGATGATGAACAAATAATGAATGTTGAATGATAATGATGCTTTAATGTTTCAATAATTATAAATAATGAATACCTAAGCTACAAAAACAGAAGTAACAAGGGTTCTCTAACACCATAGCCAAACTACATATTATAGTACAGGAAACTGAATGATGGACTGAAATTAATTAATTGAATTTTATTTAAAAGTGCGCTGTACGTAATTTTAGTTTAATTTAAAAAATCTTTTAAAGGAAATAAAAAATTAAATCAAATACGACAAAGTTAACAAGTACAAGAACAAATGTTTATTTAAAATATTTTTTAAAATAGTTTTGTTAAAATATTTTAAAATTATGACAATAGGAAGACAACCCGCGTGATTATAGACAATATAACATGGCAATAAACTGTTTTTTGTAACAGTTGATAATCAGAATCGTTTCAATTTAATGATTTAATGATAAGTTATAAATTTCTCGACATAGGGCTAGTTAGTGTCCCGCTATCTTACCTCAACCGTACTTAACACAATCTTTTATCTATGAAACCTGTTGATGGCATTGAAACCCATAAAGAATTAAACATAATTGCCCTACTGTTTAAGATTGAGTAAAAGTTTCCAATATCTAACAAACGAATACGAAAAATATAACTGATGTGTAAAAGTGTAAAAAATGGTAGTTAGGCGACATGACGGAAAACCGAATGTTGAAATATTTGTGACATTATCAACTTCAGCCGTTAAGATGACACTTCGATCCTGAAAATTGGATACATTCATTCGTCTAGTTTAAAAGAGGAGTCGACCTCTTTAAACTATAAAACAAATGTAGGAAATTTTCTTTCAAGGCAGCCAATAAAAGTATGTTTTCGTTTTACGATCGGCCACAAATTTCTCAACATGGGCTAGTCAGTTTTCCGCCATCACGTAACACTTAAGACGCCTTTATTCTTAAACCCGTTTATGACATTAGAAAACCAAAAAAATAACGCTGTTTTCCCTACAGATCTGAAGACTTTGAAATAATTAAAAGCGAACCTAAATAATACTGTAAAAAATTAGAAACATTGCTGATCAACAAAGTTTCATAAACCAAACCTTCCTTGGTCCTTCATCGGACAGAGCAGATTGTAAGAACGTCGCTATCGTCAAAAGGACCTCTCCTATCGCTAACAGCAAAGGCTAAAGGACGGCAAGCCAAATGTTAAAACATTTGTGATATCATTAACATTTACCTTCAGGGTGACATTTACTGCGATTATCAGAAAATTCAATACCCTTGTTTAACAAGTTCAATAGAGGAGTCGGTCCCAATTAAACTATAAAACATTTGTATTAAATTTTCTTTCGAGGCAGCTAACAGTTGGAAGTATGTTTTAGTTTACGATAAGTCACAAAAGTCTTGACATAGAGCTAGTTAGTTCTATCTCGCCTCAACCGTGCTTAATACATCTTTTATCTACAGACACGTTGATGGCATTGATTGAATGAAACCCATAAAAATAAATATTTTTGCCCTAATGATTATGATAAAGAGCTTCCAAGAACCAACAAACGAATACAAAAAATATCTACAACCGATATTGCGATTTGAAGCATCGGGACGAAAACAAAAAAAAAATATTTACAATAAAAGTGTAGGAATCGTAGCTAGGCGCCATAACGGAAAACTGAATGTTGAAATATTTGTGACATTATAAACTTCAACCGTTAAGATGACACTTCCATCGACTACCTGAAAATTGGATACATTTGTTCGTCTAGTTTAAAAGAGGAGTCGATCTTTTTAAACTATAAAACAAATGTAGGAACTTGTCTTTCAAAGGCAGTCAACAAAATTATATTTCAGTTTTACAATCGATCACAAACTTTTCAACATGGACTAGTCAGTTTTCCACTCTCTCGCCTTAACCGTAAACCTTTTACACCTTTTATTCATGAAACTTAATATAAATAAAGATAATGAAGTTAGTTTTGAAGACGTAACAAGCGATCACAAAGATAACCCACCGGCTAATCAAGACTAAATCTGAACGGAAACAAAGAAACACAGAATAATGATAGGAAAGAGATGTTACACTCATTGCCATCAATAATAGAACCACTGCTACTGAAAACAGCCACATCACACTCACGATTTCCGAATTGCCAATGAGATGACTCCATCCATAGCTGTCGGTATGAATCGGCGTTATCACGGAAAACCGAATGTCGAAATATAGGTAAATATTTATTATTATTTTAAATATATTTGTAAACAATCTTATAAACATGAACCTTTAGGAAGACTTCGAAGGAAGAGTGAAAAATTAACAGTTTTGTTTAACTAGTTTCCAACAGGAGTCGGAAGTCTTTTAAACTATAAAAAAAATCATGACAGTTTTAATGAAACCTAATAAAGAAATCTCTTGTAACACAAGAACTCATATAAAACTTATTAAGTAGTAGCATTAACGGTAAAACAATTTAAATCGGCCAACAATAGAGAACAAAGGAAAGAAATTATTACTAACTGAATCATTGAGAAGCGTTAACCACTTGGAAACGTAATGGGGTTTAAATCCTACTAAAGGCGCAACAATGGACAGAGACGGCAATCACCTAGGTGAACGTAGTTCTCCCAAGATCATACCCACCGCCACACAGCTGCCATTAAGAATTGCGGTCAGTCGTAATGACGAAGTACTTAACATCATAACCGGCGCAACATGTATAAACTCTCTTATAAAAATAGAACTCTTTGTAACAATAACCCTAATTTGTATACCGGCAGGTTCAAGGTCTCCGTCATACCGACTGGGCCTTTCGCAGGTATAAACACGTGGCTCTTATTCATAGACGCTTTTAGTCGCACATTAAACCCAAGTGATTCATAATTTCGTTTCCAAGTGGGAAAGGAAGTGGTAATCAAATCAACAATTAATGACGTCAAAGACTGAAGTTATGGAAATGGTATTAATATTTTCTCAGTTTTGAACACGATCCCCCATTATCTTCAAAATTGGGAAAATGATTGAACTGAATATGCAACAGTTAAGAAGATTCTGTCTAGATGCTAACTAAAGAACCCGAAAATGTTGTAGCTATTATTGTGGGAATATCTTTTGAGTAATGGTGGATTCTCAGCGTCAATTGAGAGAAAACAATATAATGATACAAAGAAGGTAAATTGGAGAAAATAAAATCATCTAAAAAATATTTTTCAAAACATGAAAATTAGTTATATGTATTATATCAAAATATATAATCTTAGATCCCAATATCAATCAACCGATGAAATTAAAATATTGAATAGAATCAAAAATGTATGGTGTTTATGAGTATGTGGATGAATGAGAAGTGGAAATACTAGTGAGTTTAATGAGAACTTAAGTGATTTAAGATTAGAGAATGCGCTTGAAATAGCGGTCAAATGAGTATTATGTCCTCTGCATTGCCTAGCCCAAAAAATGCGACATATAACTCGTCTTAACGAGTATAACTCGCCTTAAAACACTGATGATATAGAAAGAAATACATAATATAATGTCAGAGCCAAAAATTAATAGAATAAGGTTTAAATTTTATCTTTTTGATTCTAACTAGATTGTTACATTTAGAGCCAATATATTAACAACTCTCGTGGTATAATATAAATGTGGTCACATCAATTCTAAGTTTACTTACAAATGAATAGATAGATTTTGAACAATTAGAAAAGCTGCATTAATACAAAAGAATATTTGAAATAAGTCTTGTAGGCTTGGCATTTATTGCTGAATAATTTTGATTGTAAAATAAACATTGTCTTTTGGTTTCATTTCAGAGTCCTTTTAGTACTGTATTACCAACTTTTAGATCGGGTCATTTAAAAACTTAAAAACAAAAATATTTCTTAAAGTAACTAAATCAATAAAGACCTTGTGATTAATGCCAAAAGAACGGTAGCCTAAAAGATATAATTCAACGTAATGCAAAAAAGAAAACTAAATAAAACTAACTTAACCTAACCTAACCTAACCTTAACCTAAGTAACCGACTTAGGGTCGGTTACTGTCTAAGTGAGGACTGAGATGGAACGCCTCGTGTGCACGTATAGTCTGCCATTTCCTGCCTTATTGTCCATATCGGCACAAACTTCTTGAAGCCTATCTTGAGATGGTAACGATAAGCTTAACAGAAGGTCATAACCTTTATGGGCCGTAAGGGAAGACGGTGGTACCTCCGCAGTCGAACCCGGCACAAGGTCCTCCCACCTAAATTTCATTATACTAATCTTACCAATATGATCCTAACTTACTTTTTATTTTAAGCCTTAACTATCAGTGTTCCTGCGAAGCGAAGCGCGTGCTATTGAAATTAACGAAGCCGAAATGCAAAATGTTCTCAAAATGCGAGGTGTGGAATCATAAAGTTCCTAAGCTTTGTTGTTAAATGTATTTTTATTAATTCGACTTCCAAAACTGTGTTCAAAGGAATCAACGATTTCTGTCAACGTTGTGTCATGTTTCCGCATGTCATCTACCTCGCGCTCAGTTTTGCCGTGAAACTAATACGATGTTGTCTACGTCGATAGTGTCAAATAATTGATATACCCTACAACTACAGTTGCGATAGTGAAAGTTCAATGCCAAGACAGCCACAGCTGAACTACTTGTTCCTAAGTACTACCTTCTAACTTTAACCTTTTTCCTTACTTAGCGTATCATATATTTTACTTACAGACGCATTAACGCCACCTATACAACCTTCGGCACTCCAGGCCGGCCGTTTCGGTTTTTAACGAGGTATTCTGTGTATAAGGCCATCATGTCAAGATGCGCCAAAAAATGTTAAATCAAATTTTTTATTCATAACGACAAACTAGGGATACTTAGAACAGTTAGAACATCGAAATGATATAACAGTTATCATGCAAGAGTAGTAATTATTGTTACTGACATACATTATTATATAGGTTAGAGGAATTGATAGGATTGAGGTACACAAAGAGATTCGCTATCGATCCAGTTAGACTGTCGAACATTTTCTTCACTCGGAAATAGAACGTTTCGATAATCAACAATTAAGTTGTCTAAGGGCCGATTTCACCAACAAAGAATAAGTCTTATACCAAGCATAAGTCTGTTATTCACTATTACAAATACAGATTTATCCTTGATATAAGACAATCTTTATTGGTGAAATCGGCCCTAAGTAACATTTAGAAACTTAACCATTTCATAAAAGGTTTCATAAAGCTCAATCTTCAATGCTTTCTACCGATGTTGTCAATTCATGAGACAGCGTCATCGTTACGTAACGTTACCGGTCTGGATCGATACGAAGAGGGAATTACAGGAAATACACTGGGTTTCTAATATAGACACGTAACATCGATACCTACTCAGATTGTCTATACACCGATAACAAGACTTTAAACGTTAATAAGTACAGGTATTATATTATCTAGTATATGTCAGTTACTATGTGTATTTGTACAGGTAAAGTACTTGTAGAACCACGGCTGCGCGTGCGCAAGCGACACGATATTTCGAATTAACGATAAACAATCCGTGTTAAGGAGATCCTTCAATAATAGCATTCTCCTGTAGTATTTCATTTGAATGCAAAATACAAGATTGAGGTAACAAGCGTTCATTTGACGTTAGAACCAAGATTTTATCCAAAAATTACCTATGTTATGATAACCCTCCCTGATTGAGCATTTCATTCGTAATATAAGAATCGAACTGGCGCTCGAATCTGAATCCCTTCAATGAAGTAACGCTCGATGTAACAACTTGTATCGTCACAGGTCCCAAACTATTATCGACCCTCTTACCTCAATTAAGCAATGCTCGAATCTGCTACCACATTACACGCGAATGCTCTCAGTGAGGACACGCCCTTAACGATACCGTACTGATTATTACCAAAAAATTGTTAAATCCTACGTCATTTTCCACCACGGTGTAGTTTGTGGGCAACTCGAGTTAACGGCAACTGATACCGACCTACGCCTTCCGTGGATGCTCTAGTCTAGTGACGTCAAAACACTCAACCTTTCCGTTCGACTGTGGCCGACGTCACTTGACTAACACTTCATTCGATTCTGACGATTTCGATTCCTTCACTAACGATCGATACAAGTAAGGCTATTAACGATTAACGATACATTAAAGAACAGTAACGGTAATGGTATATAAGGAATTCCTTTAATTTATCATTTTTTATTAGCTCCTCTCGACCAAAACCGTAGTTTCATACTAACCTCCTTTTACGTCGTAGTATCCTTAATCTCTTAGAACTTCTAATGTTATTCCTTTACTACATTCTAACTACGTGTGTAACCGATTCTACAGATATATCATATTATAATACATATAATTAAGAAATAAATCGCACCCAAAACCATCACTAAATTCTCGTTCATTTAAGGAACATTCCTTCCATCAAGGATAAATATTTTTTCCATCACAGACCGTCAAATCACTCTTCCGAAACTTTACCATAACGGTAACGACTAATTCAAATTTTATCGTGTTTCTTCACCTTGCGTTATACATTTTAATTTACGAATCCTTCAAAGGAACGACCTAAAGAAAATGTTTTTTTCGTTCACAAAAGAAATTCACTACAATACAACAAATTCTACCATTAAATTACGGTGGATTACACATTTTTCTACGTCATTACATCGTTTACGCCGAGGCGATCGAATAATTAGACATCAAACTTATTTCTAGTACATGCCATAGGTAGCGTGCAACTGTGTTGTATGTCGACAAATGCGATAAGTAACCCGATCACTATATTAATTACTGACACTATTACACAATTTACAATAACTTAGTGGTATACTGTGATGAATCCGCCAAAATATGGCCAGCGTTAAAAGAGATATTTTATCGCTGATCAAAAATGCTTTACATCGAGAAAGCGGTATAACGATTCGGATTCATCTTGACTCATGTTATAAGCAATGGTCGGATATTCGAGCGGTTTGCTTACTTTTAAAACATTTATTTCCTTTTTTGGACTCATTTCGGTTCTTGAGTACATGAGATTTTTGTATGAATCAATATAGATCAACAAAGAAATTTGGAAAATATACTGTATATCGAACAGGTTAAGATTATTAACGAGAAGCGGAATCAAGGCCAAAGTGGACTTAAAAGAAACTGGTACGAAAAAGTAAGTACCTCCTTATCAGAAACGAGATTGTTGAATACCTTACTTAAAAAAAAATTGGAAACAATATTTTTGTAAAAACAATTTTTGGAAACCATTTTCGGAAACAATGTTTTTGCTAAAACGATTTTGGGAAACAATATTTTGGTAATATTATTATGAGCGGATTCCCTAAGGAGCATCTTTTTCCATAAGAGAAGTTAGTAAAGCGCCCAAACATCCGACATAGTCACGAGAGGGGTACAACGGCATCTATACACGTAAAATCAGCACATTGTCCATTACACATAACGTTTACAGATCAGCCGGGGAAGCTAAGTCCATTCTGGATCGTCTTCGGTCACGAGCTATCGACAGCTGTCCAGACGAGGAGCGTTGTATGGAAGAAGACCGAGTCGGTTCAGACTTAGTTTTCTTACTCTTACTGCCGCCAGAAGCCGGTTGCTTACCTTTCAGAGTGGATACTGAGATCACTTCGACTGTCGTCACTCCGTCGTGTTCTAGGACAAAATTATGAACTTTAGAACCAGGCTGATTCAAATGAAAGGGAAAATCTGTGATTTTGTCATGTCATGTTAACTAACATGTTCTTTTGGGCCTTATTTTAGGGTAATTACTTTTTTTTTGAAGTGAAAACATCTTTAGCGGCGCTGTGCACTTTTAGTGATGGTTAGAAAATTTTAAATCACGTCAGGACACGTGACCTGATCGAGAAATCGTAATACGGAGGGAAAGTAGTGTAGGAGAGGAAGTTTCCCCCCTTCTTTCTACTGCACGACGGAAATGCATGCCTGTGTCTGCTGTTTCGTTTATTGTATTGTTGAGAAAAAAGGTTGAAGTTTATAAAGTTCTATTTATCATGATGTTTAAAATTGTTGAAAACTGACTGACAGACACGATATACCCTTAACGGGTGGACCTAGAAGCATGAAACTTGGTACAGACGTGTAACAAGTATTTTGGTGCTCACCAAAGTACAAAACACCAAAATCCTAGTCGCCAAAGTAAAACAATATAAAAAAGTAAAAGATCAAAACACACCTGTCCGCTTGATGACCTCTCCTGCATTGTTCAAGAAGAATTTTGGCTTAGATTCCTTGGCTGATTCCTGTCGACAAAATATGGGTTGTAGAATGTCGTAGTAGTAAATGTAGATTCAAGTCGTTAGATGCTTCCTTGCTATTTATAGAAGTTGGATGTTCTTTGAATACACATAAATGAGAACTGCTTTTTCAACACTTAAGGCGTATCTAACGAGATTTATGTGAGAAAAAAACAAACCTGTCCATGAGATATACAATTATGACTTATTTTACAAAGTGCATAAGGTTGAAATTGTTGGCGTATGTACTCACCTTTGACTTACTAGATTTGGAAGCAGAGTCAGTGCTTCCACGCCACCACGGTCACTGGATCTCACAGAAGCCGCGCCCGGACTCTTTCCCGGGAGTGGACGCCTCCTCCTCTCCTTCCGGCTTCGGAGACCCAGCGCCGGATGTTGACGCACCCCTGATATAAACAATAATAAATATAGGATCCATAACTCCACGGGCGTTAAACAAAACATTTGAACTTCAGTTTGTACTTACACAGGTTAGACAGACAATTTTTTAATCAAATTCAAATCATTTATTTCGTCGTACGAATGTCAAAATTTACAATATAAATAAAATATTGATAAGTACAAAAGATTTTATCAAAAAAAAACTGCAACAAAAAAATTCTTATTGTCGCCTTAAAATTTTCATGTTGTATTTTTAAGAAAGAAATAATAATTTAACATTGAAATAAATTAAAACTTGCGCAAGCGCAAGTCAACAACCACACTTACGTCATATCAACGCGAACAGTGTTGTTTTGCTGGTTGCGCATAGCCAGAGTAGACACCATCGGCGGTCTCTGCGGCTTGTTGGCCAACAGACGCTCGATCTCTATCATCACTGACGGAGTGAGTTGGGGCACGATCTGCACAACATAGTACAGCTTAAGCACCATTTTAAAGATGATCTAGCTAAATCCAGTAACTTATTCTTGCTCGATATTACCGTCTATTACCCTATTTAACCATGAACGGAATGGTTTTATTTTAGGGTACCCACAATATATAAACCCTCTTTGCAAAGTTTTATGCTACCACGCGCGGCCGGCTTCTGTCGCTTCTTAATATACTCTGGTCCGCTGGTAAGCGATTGGGGTTAGCTTTCTATGCCGCCTCAATAAGGTCAAAATCATCTGGTATTTTCTACTTGTAAGAAATTCGGTAGGAAATTACTTAGTTCCTAATTATGTATTTTTTGTGTTAGTGCCTACCTGTAAAGCATGAATATTTTCTTTGAAGTGCTCGACACTGGTAGCCCCCAACAGAAGACAATTGACGGATTCATTCTTGAGGCACCATGCCACTGCAAGTTGGCTCAGCGAACAGTCTGATAGGAGATATCCAAAGAATATAGTAATTTGCGTACATGGTAATAGGTCAAGGAACTGTTAAAAAGAAAGTTTAGCTTTGAAGAAGATAATGACTTTTGGGAAATTAACACACCACATTACTACTCTTTAATAAAATTTATCCAACAAATAAATCGTCTTGAATCGTGTCGCATCATCTTCAAAGCTGCCCTTCAAAATCTGTAAAACTCAACAACTGATTAATAATTTCATTAATCAAATTGAAAATAGGTACATGTATTTCACTGAGTTAATTAAGATGTATTATTTACTTACTCATTGAATTAGCCAAGTTGGCTAGATCACGTAGTTTGTCTCCGTAGGTGCGAGGTTCCTCCACTCCCACCTGGTCTTTGCTACCAGATATCCTCAATTGGTTGGTAGCGGTATGCAAAGTCAGTACCACAAATATTAATCTTTACATAGTAAAAACGAATTACTAAATAAGGTAGTGGCTCAAAATAATCATACTCAAACAAATTCCCATCCTCATTTACATTGGTAACAGATGCATTGTCTAATTTTTCTTTAGCTAGTATCATCTTATTCCCATAGGCACATTTCTTTCTTTTGTATTATTTTAACTACTAAGATACTTACTTCTGGCATGGCTAGGTCATCTTCGCACCAGCTAAACGTACTGTACTTCCTATTGAAGCGCGACTTCGCGAACAACCCAGTCAGCTCCTCTCGCCCCAGCCCCTTCCCTGTTGTTATCGCGGACCACGCCATCATCCCTGACAACCATTCATTCAGCTTGTAATAAACCTTCTCAACCCTTAAATAATCTTATTTCAACCATCGTACCTCATATTTGGTTCATAACCATCACAGTTGCACGTCTTATGCCTGAACATCAGTTCTTTATTTAATCATCGATTTCTTTACAAAAAATATTGTCAGGTTTGTGATTGGACTTACCAACGCCTATCTTATGGTATAGCTCCGGTAGGTACAGCTCAGGTTTTTCACGACAGAACATGTGGTATTCGGTTTGTTCTACGATCGGCGTGATGCAGTTGAACTGACGGCAGTTGGTGTATGCGTCCATTATCTATGGGGACAAGTTTGGTAGTTCAGGATACATAGATCAGAATTTTTTTTCCTACATATTTTTTACAAAGCATTTTTATTTTTAAAATGTTATTGAGGAATAATTACCTCAGAGGGAGACCATCGTGCAGTTCCCCAATACATGACCCACCCTTGGTTGATCACAAAATTCATAGCCCGAACTAATTCTGTGAATTAAATTCTTTGATTTAAAACAAATAGTAATATAATTAAGTTTCCCTTAAGAAAAAATAAACATGCGCAGGCGCATGAAGAAGTAATTTTGCGTTGATGTCCTGAATACGTTACTTAGGTATTAAATAATAACGGACAAAAATTATAACGTTGAATAAAAATATTTAAATTTCATTTTATTGTGTAAATGGTTGTTATAAAGAGAACTACACACCTTCCATAGGGCAGACTGGGTCGACCTTGTGTAGCAGTACTACATCAATATACTCCATCTGAAGCCGTTGTAGAGAGGCCTTCACACTCTCAATGATATGCTTTCGCGAGAGGCCTCTCTCATCTGACCTGTTAGTATTAGCAAACCTAATAAATGGACATTTCAAACATTAGCAGATAGAATAGCAAAAGCCAAGGAGGACCGTTTCGACTGTAGGAAGTCTGAATAACCTTTAAACATCAAAACTATTTTTTCATAAGAGATCCGTATATTTGGGATGTTGACTACTTGTACTACATAATATTTATAAAAGTTTTGAAAAACCCCCCACGACTGATGAATAAATATAAAACTAGATTTTTTTCGAAAATCCAGACTAAATTATTCCAATCAGTTTTAAGATAAATTTTATATTCGTTTAACTATTTTTCGATTCTAATGCGCTCATAACTTTTGGAAAGTTACGAGTAAAAGAGTGTACCGGCTTTGAACTTAGGGAGTCCCGTTCGAGACATCAACGTTCAAACCGCTAACAACCATTTCAGCGTAGTTTTTTTACCAACGACAGAAAGGAAGTGGGTATATATATGCGTTCAGGGTGAGAGGATATGTGTTTGTTTGTTTGTGCAAACCAATGTCCTCAGTTATCTCCAGAACTACTGGACCGATCTAGATACGGTGTTCAGTAAAGGATATGTGAGCCACCGGTGATTGTTCGTAGATAAGTTTCATGGCGCTAACTTGCTAGGGGGCGCAGTAGTAGTGTTTAGAAATATAATTCGTATTCCGTTTATCTCCAGAATGGTTAAAGCAATTTTGACTAGACTTTCCGTAAAGAGTTGACGATAGACCACCAAATATTTCTAGATAACATTTTATATTACAAACGCGCATTTTATATTATAAATAATTTATATTTACGTATCCGTGTTGAAGAAGACGGCTTCGCCAGAAGCTTAAAATTATACTATATGACCAAATTCCCAGTATCTGATTGAGCTGAAATTTTGCATACTGGTCCATTCCCGATGACAATGCATGTTTATGATAAGCATGGCGTGATACTGTTGCCAGGATTGGCTCCAGACTGAACTCCTCAATGGTTAAGAGTAGGGACATGAAATTTTGTTTCAGACCCGATGACAATGCATGTTTATGATAACCATAACGTGATACTGCTGCCAGGATTGGCTCCAGACTATTAAACTCCTCAACGGTTTATAGTAGGGACATGAAATTTTGTATACTGGTCCAGACCCGATGACAATGTATGTCTGTGTTAAGCATGACGTGCTACTGCCAGGATTGGCTGACGACGATTGAACTCCTCGACGATTAACAGTTGGGACATGAAATTTTGAATATTGGTCCAGACCTCATAATAATGCATGTTTGTGTTAAGCCTGACGTGATGCTGCTGTCAGGTTTGCCTCCAGACGAGGGAGCTAATCAACAGTTAATAGTAAGGACATGAAATTTTGCACACTTATTTAGGTATGATAAACGGTTTATGGATCCAACATGAAATAGATGCCAAATCGAGATTAGGTTTCAAACCAGGGAACTGCATCACGGTCAACAGTAGTAACGTGAGGCACGAGTAAGCTTTAAGCTGACGCAACAAACTACTACCGAAGTTGAGATGAGGTCATGCCGAAGAATGAGTGGCATCAGGGTATATAATGATGTCGTATGTGACGTCATTATAATTCTGCTAGGCCTACTAAGCCTACTAATACTATAAATGTGAAAGTTTGCAAAGATGTTTGGATGTTTGTAAGTCCTTCAAGCATTAACCGTCAAACAAATTAAGCTGAAACTTGGCACACAAATAGTTCGCATCTAAAATATGACATAGGATACATTTTATCTCGATTGCAGATTTCCTTAATATTGATATTGATTTGTACGTTTATATATTTTTAATTAAATGGGCTACTGGCTATGAGCTGGACTATTATATCCTAAAATCCTGGAACAGGTTCCCTTGGGAACAAAACCTTTTTTTTCTGCGAGTAATATTGTATTGATCTAAACGCCATTTTGGGTGATACTGTATGCTCAGATGAGCATACATTACTTAGCTATGTGATGTCATTGTAATTCTAAAATGATGGATTATCCTACATGGACTAATTATTTTTTCTTCACTACCCAATAAAGGGTATTAAATGAAAGAGATCGCTGAGGAAAACACGATTACTAAAAAGAAAAAAAATAAATTAATGTAAAAAACCTTTTAAAATAAGCTTTTATTAAATTATCTAAAAAGAAAAAAAAATCTTTAAATTAAACCAATAAATTTAGTACATATATTACACAATCGATTAAATGATATAAAAGCTTGTAATTAAGTCAACATCCCAACACAAAATATTATTGGCAATGATAAACGCCAATGTTTTAATGCTTCTTAACCTTCATACAGCTGTAGTCGGTTCCTAAAAGCATAAAATAATGGCAGAGTGATAAGCTGATAATCTTAACCTGATTTATGGTTAAAGAGCTAACATGACGTATGTTAATAAACGTTTTCAAACCATGTTCATGAGGTGCAAACAAATAAAATGTTCAATGGCTGCGACGTTATATTAACTTTTTATTTTATACTTATCGTCTCTATAGAGGTATACTGTACTAAATCAAAGTGATAGTCTCCTCTTTTATTATCACAGCGAACTAAGATAGGAAGCTGTTTTCTTTCCTTGTAATATTATATGACGATTCTTCTGTACAACACACAATTGATCATTTAGTGCGTGTTTATATTCTAAAAACCATTCGTGTTTGTATTCGATGACTTATCTCTGAATATTATCTATGTTAATGCGTACGCGCATATCTCTCATAATATGCAAGTTAAATCCGTTTATTACTTTTTAAACCTCTGTGAACTTTTAACGTTTTTTAATAGCAAATTATTTTAATTATACATATTAAAGACATAAAGAAAACACAATATATTGAAAAAATAATTAATATAGTATAGATTACCTGGAACATGCATATACTAATAGTAGTAAGTATATATGTTACCGGCATTGTGTAAAATGCAAGTATTGTATACAATGCCTAGGCAATGTATAAAATGCCTGGGGCGTTTGCGCAATGAATGAAATATTACGAATATGATTGCCCGTTTCATACTTTGCCTGGGCAATGTGTAAAATCCCTAGGGATTGTATAGAATACCAGTTGGTCCATCGGCAATGTGTGAAATCGATTTATACTTTTATTTATCTAGTTTTAGGGAAGTACTTATCAAGTTTATATAGAGCCGTAGAGTGTGGCGGCATAGCATTATTAACTGTTAATCTCCCATGACGGCAGACCAGGGCGGCCGAGAATGGTAAGGCTCACGTGAGATTTATAGTAAAACTCAATATGGCGGTCGCGGTCACGGTTTTTGCGGGTGCTGATTATGAATATAACACCTGTTTTAAGATCCAAGATGGCTGACTCACTCTTTTTAGTAAAACTCAATATGGGTGTCGAGGTCACGGTTTTTGGGGATGCTGATTACGAATATAACACTTGTTTTAAGATCCAAGATGGCTGACACAATTTTTTTTGTAAAACTCAATATAAAGATGTGTAAAACCCACTGAAACAACGTGCCAGCCATCTTGGATCTTAAAACAGATGTTATATTCGTTATCAGCACCCCCAATAACCGTGACCACGACACCCATATTGAGTTTTACTGAAAAAAATGTCTCAGCCATCTTGGATCTTAAAACAGGTGTTATATTCGTAATCAGCACCCCCAAAATCCATGACCGCGACACCCATATTGAGTTTTACAAAAAATTTGTGTCAGCCATCTTGGATCTTAAAACAAGTGTTATATTCGTAATCAGCACCCCAAAAACCGTGACCGCGACACCCATATTGAGTTTTATTAAAAAAATAGTGTCAGCCATCTTGGATCTTAAAACAGGTGTTATATTCGTAATCAGCACCCTCAAAAACCTTGACCGCGACACCCATATTGAATTTTACTAAAAAAATTGTGTCAGCCATCTTGGATCTTAAAACAGGTGTTACATTCGTAATCAGCACCCCCAAAAACCGTGACCGCGACACCCATATTGAGTTTTATTAAAAAAATAGTGTCAGCCATCTTGGATCTTAAAACAGGTGTTATATTCGTAATCAGCACCCCCAAAAACCTCGACCGCGACACCCATATTGAGATATACTAAAAAAATAGTGTCAGCCATCTTGGATCTTAAAACAGGTGTTATATTCGTAATCAGCACCCCCAAAAACCTCGCCCGCGACACCCATATTGAGTTTTACTAAAAAAATTGTGTCAGCCATCTTGGATCTTAAAACAGGTGTTATATTCGTAATCAGCACCCTCAAAAACCGTGACCGCGAAACCGATATTGAGTTTTATTAAAAAAAATGTGTCAGCCATCTTGGATCTTGAATCAGATGTTATAATCGCAATTAGCACTCCCAAAAACCGTGACCGGGACACCGAAATTGAATTTTACTAAAAGTAGCCCTTTTACATTATCGTGCTCGGGTATAATCGCCCATCATGGCCCGAGACGATGATTGGCAACTACAGGCGAGTATGTCTTCCACATTATCGTGCTCGCGTATCCATCATGGCCAATAATGTATAACAGGCATTACACACATTGCCGACTGCGCATTCGGCATTGTATAGATTGTCTAGGCAAAGTATGAAATGATTATTATTTCATACATTGCCTGACCGTTTTTGGCATTCTATACATTGCCTAGGCATTGTATAGAATACCCGATTATACACATTGCCGGTAACATTATACATACGATATAATCTGTACTAAAGAAATAATAATTATTATTATAGGAAGGAGTTAACAATCAATTAAACAATGCTTTATTTTTTTATTAAACATTATACTTACTTGGTACTCCAATATATCTTTGTCGTAATGATAATGCTTGTGCGACGAACGTTTCGTTTCTTCAGAATGCGGCCTAGTTCAGCTTCGCCCTTAGCTAAATTAAAAAAAAAAAATATTTAGTCTTTAAGTTTCGAAATATAAACCAATAATTAAATTATTCAGTAACGATTTGATAAGGTATATTAATATTAAAATATGAAATAGAGAAAATTAAATACTAACCGCAATGCGCTTCTGATAAATCGAACAGATTAATTCCATTCTCGATCGCTGTCATAATGATGTCTTCTGCGCATTCTTCATTGGGCATAGTCCACATGCCCAGGCCGATGTTGGGCACCCTCAATCCGGATTTACCCAGGTTCCTATACCGCAACCCAGGGGTAACCACGGAGGGCATGCTGGCATGGTTGCCCATATATGCTGACATATGTCTTGACATGGTGACTTCTCCGCTCGCTACTACAGTTTTATATGGTTTAGTTTTCTCATTACAAACAATTGTGAAGTTTTTAACAGAAAAGTTAGTAAAAGATTTTGTGCTTAGTATAGTGATCAAAGAAACTGAAAAACAATGAGTTAACTTCAGTTATTTGGAGCAAATTAAATGTATCTTCACATGTTAATTATTTAGATCTTAATTTATGATTACATACGATTTGCCCCATTTGCATATTTGCCCCAATTAACTTAACGTAAGAATACAAACAACGAAACCTACCTTGATCTAACATCTGTTGTGAGTTCGCACTGAACTCATCCATACAATCGAGTGACGCAATAGGGGCACGACATCTGTTTAACAAACAACAATGTTGACGAAATTGCATCGGAATATAAACATTTTATTTTTCAACGTACACTGTGTTCATATTTGAAAAACAACAACCTACCGCATTTCTAAAACAAATACCTATGATACTAAGAAACACTATTTAAGTTTCCTTTGTTTTTTATTTCGTCAGTTTTGTACAATGTTCCTAATGAACTAGTTAGTGACTAATAACTAGTGTTCGATATAACATTCTGCTAAATTTTACAAAATCTATAAAACAATATAATTTTCTAAATCATGTTTTAGTACCCTACAAATGTTATTTTACCTACAAATGTCTTCTTTCTGAAAAAATATAAAAAAATATTTATCACTTTTATTTCTATTCGATCCAGTCAAAATTGGATGATAGTGTAGCTACAAGAACATCTACCATCCCAACTACCAATATCTATTCAAAATGGGGCTAACTAATGAGCAACTCTGCTACGTAATGATTCGTCCGAGTTCCGTGAAAGTGATTTACAGGGCTGTATATTCGGTGTAGGATGCACCACACTACGGGGGGATGTGGGAGTTTCAGTGGGCGCGATCGTTATCCGTGAACGTTGCGTCGAGATTGCATCTGTGTGCAAGGCGCAGACCAACGCGGGTTATCGATTAGACAGAATCTCAGGTGGAGTCGCTCTGCTTTGCTCCTGTTATACTTGATCGAACTTAATATACAGCTGCAACGTGAAGATACTAATCTAAACTTAACATGAACGAGGAATTGTGTTTATATCGAAACGTTGAGAAAGATGTTCCGCAAATTACGCTTCTATAAATTGAATTCATGTCGTCGGGTAGTTTACCTAAAATACGTGTCGATACATGGTTGATATTTAAAAACTACTGTTGAAAGATGACAGACTTCTCTTTAAATCACAAAGACATCTCGAAAGTAAACTTTCAGTTGTTATTTTTTTTACTGAACTTAGTTGGGATTTTATTACATGTCCACAATTACGTAACTATCTTTTAAAAAAATTGAAATTTATAAATCAATTAAATTCAATTATTCTAGGTACAATGTCAAATTTCAAGTTTTTAGACAATATAATAATATATTTTTTCTTGTAATTTAAGTTTTTTTTTTATCAATTACCAGTCAATTACATAATTTTTTATTTTTCCCATGAGAAAATGTTACAGAAAAGATACCCTCAATTCCTAAATTTTGCTTGAAGGATTAAAGTTAAATATCAAATGTGAATGTTAACGTGAATACAGAAATGAGTGTGTAAGCCAAGCGAGTGGGAGAGAGAAAGTTCACAGAAGCGGGAGAGAAGCGAGTGGGAGTGTCCGGGTCCTCTGACCTACCTTCTCCAACTGGACAGGCCCTCCGACGCCCAGCATGATTCAAGCTAAGCCATCGTTCTCTACAGTATCACAAGCACTCACGAGCCCAGAAAGAGTCCGATTGCAAGAGATGAACTAACTGATCCATTTCTAAATTTTTTACGAAATCAGGCATTTTAACCCAAAACACCTGAAGGTATATCCCATTTCTGTGACATTTGTTAAAAGTAGGCACATAAACATCTATTCTTCTCTGTGTTGGTATAAAAATTTCAAGTCTAAGTACTGACTGCTTTTCCAGTTTTCATATCAATAAAAAGTTGCGATAAGTTCATGTTGTTAAGTTATTAGTACTTCTTTCGCTTGTCCGCCATTTTGATATCTGATATGAAGCCATGATCACATAAATATAACTGCATAGTAACACGATAGAACATTGCTTTATATTGTCACGTTCGCATTATTATAAGCAGAGGCTCTTTCCATTCTACAAATCGCTAAGGCAATAAATAAAATTTTATATTCGCCATTGCCATCTTCCATATTTTTATCGCCGCCATCTTGATTTAATAGCACCGATATCAGCGCCACCATCTAGTGGAATATCGATTGACGCCATTTTGTCGTACAATATGGAATTTATTGCACAGTGTAATAGTTATTTTTTATAGTTTTCCCACCACTATTCCCTAAACCCAAGCAATCGGACTTCAATCTTATTAAAATTACTCGTACTTTCTGAAAATGTGGCTAGGATACTGCACAATGATATTGTGGTGGCCTACACGCATGCGTCGATCGCTGTGCGTGATGTAGCGAAGTGCTCTGCTTTACTTGCACCGGGAGAAGACTTTGGGACAAAATGACTCATCCGATCTGCGAACTAATGCACCGTGAGGTCAATGTTGGGGCGACTTGATGGCATTCGTGTATTCGACGTGGACTGAACGGGTAAGGGGAAGGGGAACACAATCGATCGAACCGGACCCGTCTTTATTCGGGTATTTAATTTAGTTGTTTCACTATACTCACCCGGGGTTCCGGTCGATCGATTGTGATAGTCTTCTCCCTGAATGGCGCTCCTCAAAGGTCCAGTTACCGGTATATGGTGGGGATCGGATTGGAGTCGACGCTCGCGCTGTCCGGCGGGCCCAAGGGGGTGTGGGGGGTGCAGCGGCTGACCGTAGACTCGCTGCGGGACATAGCCCCCTCCCGCCCGCCGCCCATCTCCTTGCCTTGCATCTCCATTCGCCTCATACTTCTACGTTTATTGACGACATCTTATCTTATTAGCATCTCATCTGGAATGAAACGTTCACTCCCACGGCGACCGAAGGGATGGGACATGGCGGGTACAGTTCAACACTCAAGGACGATAAACATAGAATGCGAAGTGCATGCAACCCTAACGCTAACATCTATTTGACTAACACGAGTGGTTCACACAAAGAATACATCTAAGCACTGGAAGTAACGCGGGTAGAATCAGTATGTGTTGGACCTGTGGTGGTGCACTCACCAGGGTGCACCAGTCTACTGATCACCGGACGTTGCCTCGTCGGCTGGCTTTTCCGCACTGTAATGCGGCGTTTCAGCCCCGCGCCTTATATACTAGGGGTGCGCGCGTCATTACACCGCGCCTGCGCCTTCAGCTCCAACCACCCGACCTATTTATAACCTGACTCCCCAGATACTAGCACTAAGGCAATCACATCGACACATCGTGTACACATTCGCAATTTCAGAGTAGTTAACAACGCACATTATGATAAACGCATGTACCGACTGTACCTGGGGGTGGCGGGGTATCTATTGATTTCGAATGTTCTGGACTCACCCCAGCCAGACAGTTTCCACTTGAATTATTACGTAACTGTCTGTCTACAAATGCATAGATTGATTGAATCTGGATCGTATGCCGTGAGTTATAAAGTCGTAACTCGTATACAACTATGCAGGATAGTAACCGGGATAGTCGCTTGGCTGTGTACCGCTTGCAACACTCTTGCAAAATTTATATGTATGTGTAAGATATTATTTATTTTTCTCTCGTTCTGTCGTAAATTTTGGTCTCGGCATCAGTTCGTATGCAGTTTCGGTGGGCAGTACTTTGTCGAGCGATTATCGTCCTAACATACCGCCAACAGTATGATCTATAGCATTTAATTTTCTTTGTTTTTGTATGAGAGTACGAATGCAGTGTTATTGTGAGTCGTAAGATTTGTGTGATATGGACTAAACTCCGTTAACCCGGCGTCAATCTCTCGCCGGTCCCGAATCTACGGACCACTTGTTGCTTCATTCTTGGAGAACATTTTCTTGTAAGTAACAAGATTCATTTTAATATTATATTTTTTTACGGTTGCGTATAATATATACTCTTTGGATGTACCTTTATAGAATAGGATATTGAAAATTTACACTTAAGTGAAATGGACATTAAAATATAATTGAAGTTTACAAATTTTGTAGTACCCTCCATTTCATTAAATCTCTTGAAATGTTTTTGATAATTAGGAATAAGAATATTGGCGGATCGTTATGAGTTTTTTAGACTGCGACATATTACTTTGTCTAATCCATAGGCTTTGAGTTAGATGTATCAGAAAACCTTAAGGTACTTTTAACGCGGCAAACAGGAGATTTCAACGGCAGATGGCGAGTTACTCGTATAGGGTTGGCTAAGCTATTGAGTATTTTAAGGATTAAAAAATCGCAATTACTTACTTGTCAACCCTATAATATGCTGCGGCTTATCATAACAGACGACTACAAAGCGGCCCTCATTCCCCATACTTGGTCTCATCTATTACTAAATTTGAAAGGGTGACTTTAAACCTCTTATTAAGAATAATTCTGACACGTACGAGTCCGAGACTTGGCATAGTTACAGTTTACATAATGAAGAAATGCTTTAATTTAAATCGTATGTGTACATGAAATTTTGAAAATAAAAATATAAGTATGGATTGAGTCTTTAGTATACAATGTATAAAATCTTTAGTATGTATAAAATGTGACATAATAAATTATGGATCAATTTCGGCTAGTTAGTTTCGGCGGCTTAGCTAGTCCTTTATTGTCATTGAAATTGTTAAAAAAAAATTGATTCAATTTTTTTTTTATTTCTTATACAAAAATAGTAAATTTCTACAGTAACAGAAATTGAACCCGTAAAATAAGTATGCCGTTAACACGGCGTACTTTAATTTTATGACAGTTAATTTTGGGAAGTAAGATCGTTTTCTCTTACCCGGGACAAGATGGTGCGCGGGCCAGGTCAACTCTTATTGTAGGGCTGACGTCATTCGCTGACGCCCTCCACGCCCGCGCCCCTTCACTAGACATACAACATGGCGTCTCACAACATCCATCGCTGTCTATTGACTCATCTATAAAGAATACTTTTCTGTTATAAAGTCAGATTACCTAAGGCCCAACCCACACGTACCACAAACACACGAAATCGTAGCTGTAGTCTTGCAATGGCTACGTGTAAACCGGCGTCAAAATGTAGTCATGAAGTGGCTACGTGTGAACCAGCGTCAAAATGTAGTCATGCAGTAACTATGTGTGAATAGTGTCGGTGCAGCTTTTTGTAGTTGCGGTGTATTTTCGACAAAAAAGGGCTTGCCCTAGACTGATCTATGCGACCTGGAAGGTTCAAGCCGTAGCATGCGGCCCGACTGCTCTGCATGAACAGTTAGAAGCAGTATTCATACAGTCTTTGAAGCTGACTGCTTCAAACTGCCGGCAATGACTAGAGGCCCGGCTATGGATACGGAGTTTTATTTCAACATGTCAATTGTTCAGCGTAACGTTTTTGGCTACGGCGTAGACAGTATTTCGTAGACCGGCGTAGCAGTCTACGTAACTAAATTAAAATGAAACTTTCAAAGATCAACCAAGGTTGTTGTCGTCAGGTAACAGTCGTTAAACCATGTCGGAGATCTTCGGGCTGCATTACTGACACTTGTATTGGCCACTAAACCCTCCACCAATTAGGTTATGAGAAGAGACCTATGTTTAGTAGTGGGTCCTTACAGTGTTGGGGATTATGTTGCTAGGTCCACATTCAAGCTGGCCCTTGTTAATCAATTAAGCGGTACATTTATCACTCACCTCGACACGATCCTAATCTTGATAAATTGATGAATATCCCATCGTTATCACTGGCACTGTGACTTGACTGCGGCTTCGGGAACTGAGCGCTGCAAGCCTTTTTCAATACACTCTGTAACAAATATAATATACATATTTAATATTTTATTTTAATATGTAAGACACAGCGTCATAAAAAAAATTGGGCGTCTCATCAAACTAAAGCTACTCTCGAAAAATTTGCTTGATAGTAATAAGCGAAAATCAATGTACTACGGATCCCTGACTAAAATTGAGTTTAATAATAGCGAAAAAAGGTTAAAAAATTATAACAGTATCGGCATTAAGAAACGCCTGCACGATTTAAAGAGCAATGTGTGTGGGAACTATTTTCTAATCGTGGTGTAGGCTCTAGTACGTTACTTGGAGATTTTCTGTTAACTATGTATTTTGAAGTAGATTTTTTTATTATTACTATTTCATATTAAATAGTGGTATCTACCTATATTTAAAGGTTATATTTTATATGCTTGCATAATTGTACATTTTTAAGTACATTTGTACTTCGTGGGGCGTTTCCGTCTTCCTCGCAGTTAGTCTAGGTTACCTGATAATGTTAAGGGCCGACGCGATGACCTGGTCGCATCTGCGCAAATCAATACTGCAGCGGCCCCGCCATATATCATAGGGTGCTATTTAACCTATTCAGATTGTACCTACGTGTACCTATAAATATGGTTTACAAACTCTGCTAATTGTTTAACGTATATGAAAGGGACATGGGCAACACAAACAACGGTTAGGCTGACACTAACTTTATTCAATCAAACTATCTACATTATATTAACATCACCTACAATCCCCTTCTCAAAAGTCAAAATTAAATACATATTACAACTAAACAATTTTTACAATTTCAAACAATTTTTTACACAAATTCATATATCTATCCAAATATACTTTACTAATCGATTGATCAGAGAAAATATAACTTAGATAGAAGTATTCAAAGAAAGAAAGAGAAGCAAAGAAAACAAAACAGAAAGAAAGAAACGAAATACACAGCATAACATTTAATTTTTACCTATATTGGAAATTAGTACACAAAAATTTATCCATTTATTACAATCAATTCACATAATGTATTGAATAAATAAACGATTTATCTATTTTCGTTATATAGATAATAGCCTATCTATAGTATCATAGTAGAGCAGGTAATAAAAAAAAAGATCAAATTCAATGTAGGCACTTATAGTTCATTGTCATATTAATTTATTTGTCTATTATGATAGTCTCGCCAGTCAAGGTAAATTGAATCATGTCTTTTTCTTTCAAATCAATTACTTTAGGTAATAGTCAAATTATTACTTCATCATTCTAAGTTAAAATATTAAACAAATTACATAATATCAGTCCCGTCAATTAAATGAATTTAAAATTATTTGATAGTCACTATTACATTAAAACTACACAATTCATGTCAATTCCCTTTAGACCACGCATTCAATAAAAATATATTTTGTGCCATTGAATGATTACGAATCATCATTATGTTGTTACTATTCACATGTATATAAAAATTCATTTGAACATTTAGTTTCATTTACATTACAATAAAAAAATTATAATATTTTATTGTTATCATTACAAACAATAACATTTTATAAAAATACGGTGCTGCTAAGAAGCCTCATAGATCAAGTGGTCTCACTGCCCTGCCAGAACGAGTACGGTGATAGTTATTGTTGTAATCACTGGACGTGCTACATGTTATTGTTGTTGGTTTTCTAAAGCCGACGAGACCGTTCCTATCTGTGTATGGTACTGGTATATCATATTGTGTATTCGAGTAAAGATTATCCCATAAAAAAACAATAGTTGTCAAAAAACCCAAGTCTCGCATCAGTTGTCGCTGCCTGAAGACATATTGCACGTTGATTCTTCATGTTTTGCACTGTTTTGTACTTGTAGTGATTGTCATTCATTATGTTAAAGTTTGAGTGAGTCCAAGTTAACTTAAGCAGTTTTTAACAACGTCGCGACTCTCAGGAGTACAGTAGATGACAGCTATTTTATTGGTCTTATGTTGAATCTGAAACATCCCTGTATATCGGTTGAGTACAGTCCTTATACAGATATTCGTGCGTCCAATCAGGTCTTGTCTGGATGAGAATTGGTGGAATTCGTCCAGACTTCTTCGGAGCAGCAGTCGCTTCGTGAAACCGTTTCGAAGCTGGTTAAAATGAATTCTTACCAGTATTTGAGGCACTGACCCGATTTGTTGTATTCACGAGATTTGATGCGTTTGAATCCGCAGATTGAGCGGGATGTTTTGGTATCTACCATTCGGTTGCTTCTACATTCCCATCTCTAGGGCGTTTACCAACCGAGTTGGACATTGTTAGGTATCGATCCATAATAACAAATGACAAGATTGTTAACTGTTTCCCATCACTATTGCCAGAGAGCGATTGCAATGTCGCAACAGGTAAAATTAAATACGTGTGTCACCGATGCGCGCACACAGCGAACTGTCTGTAAAAACAGCCAAAAAGAACCACCTGATTTGTGTGGTATCACACATGTGCTAAGAATGGCAAATGATTATTATGACAGTGCAAGATGTGACGATGATGTAAATATAAGGGAATCAAAGAAAAATGCTAATACTGTGTTCAACATGCTTATATTGAAAACGGAAAATGAACTCCAAATGTCGCAGAAATTGTGGAGAAAATTTCAGAGAAAAACCAAAGCGACCCCAAAAACGCTGAAAAAACGAGCGTTCCAAAAATTCAACATCTTCAGATTGTTTTGGAATTGATAAACCTAGTTCCAAAACATTAGATATTAGAATGAAATAATAAGACTGATTTTAGTCATAAAAATGGGGCCAAAAATAATGACATAGATGTTAATAAAAAAATAGATGTATCTAGTCTTCATTCAGACGACATCAAATATATAAGAAGAAATCTTAAACAAATGATAGTAAATATATCTGAAAATAAGTGTTTAAAGAAAAAACGCGAAAGAAACTTGGCAATGGCGTCATTACCTCAGTTATACATATACGAATATACCGATGTCTCCGAAAATAAATGAACCAGTTAAATTAATAACTCCAGACTACCATCAAACCAGTCCAAAAGATGATCCATCTGTTAACACAAACAGAAAAAATTGAAATGGAACAAAATATAAAAGATGACATCTAAGAGTACCTAACTGAAAATGATGTAAATGCAAAACTTGAATCAAATACGACTCAACCTATTAAAAAATCACCATCTAGTACTGAAAGTAACTCGCGCGAAAGTGACATATCTCGTAATAAAGAAACTGAATCTAATATTGAAAACCAAAGCAACGATTTCTCGATGTCAAAGAAGGAAGCAGAATCCGTTAAGAAAGTTGACAAATGGTTGGGTGAACCATGAAAGAAAAAGCACAAGTCATTAACAGTTTTCTTGGGCCCAGTAACTTTTAAAAGAAAAAATATTAGTCCAATGAACTCTAGTGATACCCAATGGCTTTCATAAAATCTTGTAGAATGTCCGACCAGTAGACAAGTGGACAATTTCGTGCTTTTAGCGTATGCGAACGAGTTGACTGAAAGCTATATGGAACGAAGCCAAACTAAGGAATTTCAGCATGAAAATATTTGGACAAGTTAGAAATTAAATTCAAAGTTTAAATCTTTTAATGCCACCCGTAAGCCAGATGGCAGAGAGATAGGACCAGTATGAAGACTTCAGCAATAACCAGCGCCTACGCACTTTACATGTACGCAAACAGTCCTACTTCGAAGAAAAAACGCGAAAGAAACTTAGCAATGGCGTCATTACTTAAGTTATTTGCGAACATACCGATGTCTCTAAAAATAAATGAACCAGTTAAATTAATAACTCCAGACTACTATCAAACCAGTCCAAAAGATG
>LGAG01000426.1:31230-42985 GCA_001278395.1 Lerema accius | reverse complement strand
GAGTGGGAAAGAATAACCGAATGTCTGCAAATATACCTTAGTGCGGTCTCAAAATAAAAAAAGCGCACTGATAGACTTGATGACTTAGTCGAGTGTTCTTAGCTTCGTTTAATGATAAAATGTGTCAAGGGTATTTTTTAATTCTTAATTTAATTATAATAGTTTCATAAAATAAAGTCAACAAAGTAACATACTTACTCTGTAATGCTTGGTGGTGTCCGGTATGGAGGGTCGACTGTGGCGCCACCTAGCCGCTCGTTGGAGGTCGTACAGTCGGTGGTGCGACCACGACGTGTTCATACCACGGAGCTCTTCTACTGCTTCCGCTTTCTGAAAGGCCTGCATTTATACTAATAGCTCCTTTCATTAGGACAACTTAATAGCTTACTCGATCGATATTTTAGTACTTAAATATGTACGGCCCAAGTATTCTTGTAGCGTCATGGTCCGGTCAATAATGTATAATTAAATAGTGTAACGTTACAAGATATTGATTCTCAAAGTGGGCACCAGACGAAAGGTTGATAACCACTGTTCTATGCTAATAGATCGCCCTCAGCAACCTACCCATCCTACAAATTGCAATTTTAATGTTTTGGAAAAAAAAACGTAGATTGGTCGAGATCTTGAGAAATGTTACTATACTAGAAAACCAGGCAGACGTTGTCCTGCCACATATTTTCCTCTCAAAGTTTTGTTGAGCTATTGGTTGGCGGCGTTTTTATAACAGTAATAGTTTTTCGTATCTCTTGAAGTATTTCGACATCAGCACCACCTGCCGGGTCCATAATATCTATAGTTAGAATCCCTACTCGGTCCCTCGAAAATTCGTCACAATTTTTTTATTGAAGCCGTTTAGGAGTTCAGTAACGAACACACGTACGTTTTATTTTTAGAAAATTATTAATGTAATTTTGTTTTCGCAATATTTTTAATTGCTGCTCCTCTCCTATACATCTTAGCGCGATGTTATATAGCCTACAGCCTTTCTCGATAAATGGACTATCTTACACTAAAATAATTTTTCAAATCAGTCCAGTAGTTTCTGAGATTAGCACGTTCAAACAAACTCTTCAGCTTTATATTATTACATAGTATAGATGATTGTTAATTGACGTTCTTACTTCTCTTTTCTGTTCCTCTTCAGCCTCTATAGCCCGTTGATGTAACAACTCGAGGTCCAGTTGCCTCACCTCCTCTGCCTCTCGCGCTTGACATTCCTTCCCCTGTAAATGCATCATACACATTACTAAAGGACCCACTCAGTAGCTCAAATTAGATCGTAATAGGTCGGTTTTTTATACGTAGTTAAGGCGAAAAATGGTTAAAATATTGAATAGTTAAATTAGCAAAACGAACGATTTAGGGGCTAATTTAAACTATAGTCAATATTTTTAACCAGTGGTCGCCTTAACTACGGCTTCGATCGATACGTCGATTAATAAACTAAAGTCGCGTTCGATATCCATGGCGGGTTGATTGCAATGTCAACGTTAGTTTTATGTTGACAAATATTTCCAACTCACGTGAGCGTGACATAATTATTATTACCTGTTTGTTCATCGCAAATGTTATACTCGTACTTGTAGGAACTAAATTGATAGGTTTGGTTTCATTTATAGTTTATTTTCATCATTTATGCATTAAGTATTTTTTAAATATTTTTTTTTCCATTAATTTATCTATAACGTACTTATATTATAAACAAGAGACATTTTGTGTTTTTGTATGTATGTTTATAATATTTTTACTCAAAAAATACTGAGCCGATTTCAAAACTTTTTACCATTAGAAAGCTGTATCTTCTTTGAGCGCCTTAAGCTATATTACATTTTGAAAAAAAATAACCCAACAATGTAACTCAAGGTGAGAAAAAAATGTCATAGTTATCTATACTATCTATACTACTAAATAAAATTGAAGTGTCTGTTTGTAATATTAAAATAACCGCTTTTTACTAAATGCTTACGTATGTATACACGATACACATACCGAAATGACTTTAAAAAAAAAATTTGTCTGCCTGTCTATCTGTCTGTTTGATCCGGCTAATCTCTGAAACGGCTGGACCGATCTTGACGGGAATTTCACTGGCAGACAGCTGATGTATCAAGGAGTAACTTAGGCTACTTTTTTTTACTTTCGTTTCGGCGTAGGTTTCCCGAAGCGAAGCGAGGGTGGATCCACTAGTATTAAATAAAACTTGGCATGTTTGTACTCGTACCTTTTATGAAGGGCCGTAATTTACAGTACTTTTTATCCTACACAAACTTTTTTGTTTCCGCGGTATAGCAGATAAAAGGTCCACCGAAGCGAAGCGAGGGCGGTTCACTAGTTTCCTATAAATTAATGACTTGTTACCTTTTGCATTTGCCTCTCATGCTCAATCTTCTGTTGTTCCAGTTCTTCTTCCGGGATAGGAGGAGTCTCATCCCCGCTGGACGTGTGCTTCGCACCTGGACAGATATGTCCGAGGAGTCAAGGTTGAACCGTATGGTCTCATATGTCTATCGCTTTTATGATAGGGTAAGATCCTAGGGACTGTCAACTGGGCCCCGATTCTGCTATATTAACTGTACGACCCACTAGTTAGAATCACTTAACATTAAATTTTCCTTGTAACATAATTTCTATTCCTAAAAACTGGTACCTACTTAATCATTGATCGAACATCAAAAATACTGTCTTCAAATTACGACCAGACTTACATTAAAGAGATACAATTTAAAAGGCACGAACGGAGTTGCTTTATTATAGTATTTAAAACTCAATGAAATAAGTAGGTACTATCAATCGTGTTCTTAGTCTGGCAAGACAACTAATACTCGATAGTAGCTATTATAAAATAGCAGGTTCGGGGTCCTGTTCAAAGTACCGATGGAATGTGATTCGCAGAGATTGGATGAAAGTTTACTTCAGGTCTAAATTTAGGGGCCATTAATGACGTCACATGTTAAAGGAGGATAAGGACAAGTGCAAACATCCGGTTCGCATTAGGAATCAGAGTCTGAATTCAAAAAGCCTAGCGCAGACGTTCGGAATTTGTCAGATTTTGAATTTAAACTGACAGTATGCAAGAGCGCGGTAGAAATTGTGCCGTCCCAAACAAATCCATAATACAAAAAGGCTACCCCTGGCTCTTTCTACCCTGCTGTCCCCACTGTAAATTCAGAGTCAGAAGTTTCTCTGTTTTCACAAAGGTCTGCTGATAGAGAATGCTTCTAGCATTCAGCCCACCTTTTGTAGCATTTATAGTGTAATAAAGTTTTAAATAAGTAAATCTGAAATATTGAAAATATATGATCAGAAGACGTGACGTAACATTTATACGTAGGTCAAATTAAAGGTAACTTTCAAAGAAAATTTTAATTGGTAAGTACTAGCCTTTAAATTTTTAGTAGTTCGTGATTAGCCTTTTAAGGTTATGTTTATTGTGATAGAAACACAATTCGTATTAAAATTGCAATATTCAGTGACGTCCGCCTGCTAGACAGTATCATGTACCTACTATGTGTATGTGTGTGATAATTGGTGAGGGTTTCTAATTAATCTATAACATTCATGACGTTATTTATGGATGGCCCCTTATTGTACCTAGATCTTTAGGTATTTATTTTCAACTCGTTTAACAGTCAGTTATGTAATAGAGATACCTACTAATTAAAAAAGAAAAAAAAAGAAAATTAAAAAAACTTTAAGAACATGGTCTATCTGCATTAGGTACACTATGTATTTTTTTATTTACTTAATATCCACGTTATGATCTATAATTAATATCAACCAATATTACAATTAAACCTATCAACCTTTATATTAACCTTATAATAACAATATTACAATTAAACCTATCAACCTTTATATTAACCTTATAATTAAACCTAGCAACAACGGTTCCAATCCAATATTACAACATCAATATTTTTGTTACTCGAGATCGATATTCTATTCCACAAAATGTTATCAAATGTGAAACTTGTAGTATCGCCTATAATATTTTGGTTAACGCGTTGTAAACAAACAAGGTACTTTGCCGTCTCACTCTGTCGATCACTCCTTGCGAAAGTTATTAAAGTAAATTGGATATCCTTTTCTACTCACCCGTCGGTGGATGATATGAGATCCAGAATTGATGAGCCAGGGTGAAGCCTGTTGTAACCACAGTTTTAACTACGCTACGTTCCAGCTGAACGTACGCGATACGTATAAAACGTAAGATTATTCTTATGCGTTTATTTTCATGGATTCAAACGGAGTTGTGAGACCTATTGGCAAGCGCCCAAATACCTAATCTTGCTCGACACAGGTCAGTTCTATGTATACGGCAAAGAAATCGTTGAAAGCATTTCCTAAAAAATATTTAGGAAACGTTTTCAATTTTTTTTTTGACGAGATAACGTTTTATAAATCGACTAGTTGTTGCACGCAGCTTTGCTTGCGGAAATTATATTTACCGCTTAAAGGGTGATTTAAGAAAAAATCGAATGTGGTTTCGAATAAAAAATATCACATTATCGAATTAGCAAATATAAATATAATACATATATCGAAAAAAATGTGGTTTTTAATTAACTCCTTCTGTATTTAGTATACTAAATAATGATAATTCAGTGATAATAATTCACTTTATAAAATATAAGTAATCAATTTTTCATCAATGTTTTCATAAAATTATCGTCCGTGATCCGACTATACAGATGCAATTTTTTATGCGTAAATAAAAAATACTTAAGATAGAAAATTAATATTATAGCACAGCCATACTAGGGACCCTTACCTACTGGGTTAGTAGGTAGGTCCTGTTAGTGGTACCTAGGTATTAATGAGAATATTACTGGTTATCAACACAATAGTAGGTACGAGGACTATGGAAGTTATTAGGTACCACTGACCACTGTTGAGGCAGGTTAGTCGTGTTAGTAAATTACTTATATTTGAACTAGATAGATGGACTACTAAATCCAGTTAGTGATTGCTAGTATTTGTCTCACTTGATGTCGGTTAAAAGATACATTGTTACCATTGAGGACAGATGCTCGCCACTCCTAATCAATTTTTGTAACTCAATAAATAATAGAAAATATGAAACTTGTTTCACGAACGCAACCTTGTAATATTATTCTATCGACTTCGAAAACTTAACTGATAATTCAATAGGTAAGTACCTACATTTACCTACACGTCTCTACGAGACACTTTGTTTTCACCCTTCAGTGCCACCTGCAATTGTTTTACCTTCTTAGTAGGTACTAGTAACGTTAAAGATTATGGCAATTATGGGAAAACGCGACCAGGTTATATGAGTTACCTATTACTTTATCGTCAGCTAAGTTGTCTACGTATTTGTTTTTACATTTTGCAAGCAGATATTGTAATACATTGACAGTCGTCGATACCTTTTTTTCCTACCTCAATTTTATTTAGAAAAAATGTATTTGATAAATCAATCAAAATTAGTAAAGGAGTATACATATAGGTACCTACTTACCTTTAAGGAAATGGTAAGTAATTATGACAGAATCACCTAGCAATTTTCTTGCTTATCAAAATCACAATCATGTTTTCTTTTCTTCAAGTGGGTTATCTATCCCGTTTCTCCTGTATGTATTACCGAAGTATAAAACTACTTCGACATTTTGTATTTAGTGGACTACTGTAGTACAAAATATACTGTTAAAGGAACGCAGTATTGGGAATGTTGTTGTCTGCGTGCGTTAAGTCTGAAATCATTTAACAAATCGCTTTATTTTTAAAAATGGCGCGAAACGACTTTCCTTTCCCTTGAAACTTCGAGCTGTTGAGTTGAGTTGAGACATTAGTTGTCACAGACTAAATAGGTTATGAATTACACTTACCACAGATAATACAACGCGCGCAAAATAGAGACTACAGTCCATAGATCAAAGTAATATAAGGGAACTATACCCTATTCAAATTAGCTTGATCTTTTTGACAGATGCATATTTTTCTGATCGACATAACTTTGGAATGACGAACAAATTATTTTCTTAATTTAATGATTTTAAAAATTGTAACAATAGGTACTAAAAAATACCTTATCAAAAAAGATCCTGAGGATTCAAACGTTATCCGAAAATTTTAAGTGTTTTTATTGCTTCAAAGTAAAATTTAAATAGGAACATTGAAAGTAATACACGCTTGTACAATGTTGCATCGGTCGGACGGAAGGGACGCAAATAAAAGGCTGTAGGTAACTGATAAAAATATCGATTACACAAAATCATTATTAAAGATCATTGTTAAGCGATTGTTACGTATATAGCGGTCCTTTTGGTTGGGGTCTCTTTGGTTAGTGATTTCTAATTCCAATTGAATTCTAGTTAAACTTGCAAGTTCAGATTTTTTCTTTTTCACTTTTTGACACCCGTTTCTTTGGGAAAGTTGTTTACTTTCATGCTCTGAACCAGGTATTTAAATTTGGCATAGGTCCAAAAATAACCCTATAATATAAAATAGGTACTTTTAATAAATATTGATCCACCATCGCTTACCTACCGAATGTTTAAATGATGTTTATTTAAGTGATGAATGTGTATAAATGTAAGCTTAATATTTGTATGCCCGAAAGGGCCAAATATAGAGGAACCTACTTAATTATCTTAACAATCTTCACATCTATATTCACAAATAAAGAAATTTGAATTTGAATATGTTTTATAAGGTCTAGTGCAGTAAAGAATTACACACAATACTCCCATCTCATCACAATTACAAGTTATAAACGTTAATTTTTGAACTACTAAATATTTTGTGTTTCCCAGGGCTGGTCCTTCTGTGAAAAAGATCAGCTTCACTTGAACAGGGTATAGCTTATTCATTATTATTTTTTGTTATGGCAATACTTATTTATATTCAACCAAACCAATTCAATGTGGATACCTATATTGAAATACCTACTACCGAATTCGATACTTTCCATCTGCTTTTCATTAATTTTATTAAATCATATTATACGCATTAATTAATTAAATTTACAAACTCATGTTTGATTAATGCACATAATTATTTTATGTAGTTTGTTTTTATAATTAACATGGTGCAATATAACCTAAGTATTTTTTAGTGTAGCTATGCATTTAGTTACATAAATTATTTTAAATAATACGTTATATTATCAGATTATAGCTTAATCCATACTCTAAATATAAAATAAAATCGTTTCATTCGTGGTCATGGCAACACTTGTTGATGTCTAAAATTAATTTGTCGAAATAAAAAAAAATCCAAATTAGTTCAAATTTCTATGGTTTACAACTAGAACAGATGTGACCATCATTATGTTCATTATTACGTAAATTGGTTCTAGATGATTTGATTTTTTTTTGCAAATAAAATCGTGATTAATTGATTTTCAACCCATAATAGGTACGTTTAATCAAATACATTTCTTCGCCACTTTCTCCGTTTTTTTATCCAAAACGTTTACATCATATAAATAAATATACTTATATACAAGCTTTGCTCGCATTATAGTATTGGATAAGAATAGTACCGTGTCTGGCAACACTTGACGAATTGTTAGCTTGTTCATATGTGTGCGCCACACCTAAGCTCAATAACTTTAAGAAATTGGCTGCATAAAGATGTTTTGTAAGATGACTTTGATTTGAACAAAAAAATAAAGAATTGTTTATGATATGGCAAACTACGGGTGATTGACGCCTTGATGCTATTTGTTTAATTTATTGGATTTTGCTACAAAAAATACAATATTAACGCAAAATCGTTCTTCTTAAAGTAGTGTTATGTATTTTTATTGTACAAGTCATTATTTCATTTATCCGAATGAGTCGATTCGGGATAATATTATTTGTGAGTGATAAACGCTATCGAAGTGGTGTTGTAGCTACTAACATTTTACATGTGCGCGAAAGAAATGTCAGAATAGAAGATAGTTTAATGTACGCAGAAAAGTGGACGGGCGGACGATGTTGTTTGGAATGGGTGCGCACGCTGTTGAAATATTGAACCGGTGCGGGGTGGAGCATTAACAGCTTCGTTGATGGTGGCGAGAGTCGGCCGTTAATATATTTTGACAGCCGGCTGGCTCGTCGTATATAACTCTAAACCGGCTCACAATAAAAATGAACAGTCGCAGTGGTGTAAATCAATCGAGTTTGGTTAATTTTTCGACGGATCTGCCCTCTTTAGATGCGAAAGATAGTTTGTTGAGCTTCCCTTTCGATCATCTTTACGCATGTCATTCGGATAGTTCGGATCAGCGAGACGGACTCGAAGCTAATAAAGAGCTCGGTTTATCTGCTCAGTGTGTGATCGGTGAGGATAAAAACCTCGGTGTGAGTGGTAATACGGAAGTGGAACAGTTAAACGATAGGTTGGCGGCGAGTGAGAATCAAAACAAACGTTTGAAGGATCTGTTGATCTATCACCTGGACCTCATTCAGCAACAGAACGAGCTGATAACAAAGAGAGACAAATTGTATCAAGCTCTTCGACTGGAAAATGAGAATGTAAGTCTGTAGATTCACCATGTCTAAACTGCAACTGTAGTAACAAAACCCAATACTGTAGTCATGCAGAAGTATTTATTAATTTTATTAGTAACAATGATACATATTGATTCTTTTGGACTAACCGTAAAACTGTAAAAGTAAATCATATTATATAGATATAGATGTCTGAATTGAGGCCATACGAGAGAAGATAATAGCTACTCTGTATTCTGGTATCATACAATAGCATTTGACAGAGGTTTGATTACCAACCTAGTCCTTTATATCATACTCTAATAAGTGCAATTTCACTGGTGACTACTGTTTTTTGTCAAATTGTAAGCCCATTGAAAATTGTTTTGTCTAGCGCAGATCATAACTATTAATTTTGATTATTACATTGTTTCTACCTAAAACAGGGTTTCCCAACCATGGGATATTAGCTAAAGTATTTGAATTTAAATAGGAAAAAAATAAACAAACATCTTTAGCAAATAATTTTAATTTAGATACACAAATAAACTGTTTCAAACCTAACATAGTCAGTCAAAGTTTATACAAGTTTTGATAAGTCACAGCCTGAACTCCCTGCGCAATGAGGGAGCATGAAACTATTACTTTTAGGCCAGGGAGCCTCAACAAAAGAAAAAGTGCTAAAGGATGGAACAAAGCTAAATTTTTTGTGAAAATATGTGTGCAAAACATTTATTTTTGAATTTAAAAAGAAGCTGTACACATTCCCTGATTTTATGAATAGACATAGCATACAGTCATAATAGAAAAGACCCCAATGTTACATACTAATGTTCACATTACATTCACACTTCAAATCACGTACATTTTAGACTTGTATAGGGCTGGCACCAACATACTGAATTTTTGAGATTCTGGGTGGGGAGAGTGCGTAAGGTAGTGTTGAGTATATGTAATGTTGAAACAAATATTTCGAAAACAAAAAGAGATGGTCAATGTATCATGTTGTGTCATCACACATACTATTATTTTCAATATTGTAAAAAATGAAATTCGTTTTGAAAGTTTTAACACACACAAGTTGCATTTATTTATAAATTTAATCAACATTTCACAATTATAATAGAACTTTAAGACAAGACAGATCATAAGGATGTCATATTTATTTGCTTTCTTTTAGAAGGAACTTAGATTAATGCCATGGTGACAACGACAATTTGATCAATAATGTTGGCATTTACTAAGGTTACATGAAGATTATAGGTTAAAAATACCTGATGTGAAAAACTAAGAGATTAACCAAACTGTAAGAAATAAAACATGTGGCAGAACAAGTCCGATCTACTAGTAATAGAACCATCTCTTTCTGTTTTCAAGATATTTGCTTCGACACAACTTATTCCTGCCTCTTTCTACCCTGTCAGGTTAAATTCAGAATCTGACAAATTCCAGATGTTTTCGCTGTGGTTGTTAATTACTGATTCTGACATTCAGAATCTGATTTTCTGAAATATTCGGCAAGTTTGTGCCCACCTATATAATGAGTGTAATCTATTGTTTTAGGGCACATTAACATCAGACGAGTTAATGCTAATGCTATCCTCTTTCAATCAAATTCTGTTAAAACGTAAACAAACAGACTCTGTTCACAGATATACATCAAGAGAGTAAAAAATCAAGAAGGAATGCTCTTGTTTTAGCTCTAGCTCTTTGATGTTTGATGTTAATCAGCCCTTACAATGAGTTATGGACAAAGGGGTTCTAGTAAACATAATTATATTCAATTTTTACTTCACTTTTTAGTTTTACTTGACAAACAGTTGTCTAGCTCTGAACAATTAATTTCTCTGCTGTCATTCTATTTAGACAGTTATAATAATAATAATAATAATAAAGCCTTATTTATTTCCCAACTATCCTACAATTATCTGATATTGTTTAATCTTGTTTGTATTTATATATATATATTTGTTATTCTTTTGTTCTTGTTTTGTTGTCGTGTGTGGGAACCCCTATATGAGTAAAGGCCTCCTCCAGGTGAAACCATTTGTCTCTATCTTTTGCAATTTGTGACCAGTTCCAGCGTTTTAGTAGTCGTCCCTGCCGTCTTTTTCCAGTTGGTCCCGTTTGCCATTTAGACAGTTACTAAGTTATAAATAACTAGAGGACACCCGCGGCTTTGCTCGCGGAAGTGTAGTTAAATAATATGTTGGATTTATCCCAAGGGAACCTACAATTGTGATACAACCTATCTTATGCCCTATTCCTGGATGCAAACTATCTGTGTGCCAAGTTACAGCTTAATCCGTTCAATGGTTAGAGCCTGAAGGACTTGCAAACATCCAAACATCTTTACAAATTTACAATAACGGCAGGATTTCCAATCTTTAAGAGATCATCCAGTAACGCATGGGTCCCTACCGAGTGCTTTTAGGTCAGGAGTCAATCCAAATCTTGGAAACCATTACGCCATCTGAGGGCTTTAACATACTATGTCACCCATCATTATTTGGTGATAAAGGTTAGGGTAAAAGAAAACCCATGGGCCACTGCGACCATGCTTGATCTATTGTAGCCAAAAACACATCATACTACAATGAAAATTCAGTTTGATGTACCCTGTAAAAGTGCTGAAGAAATTTTGCTATTATTGGTCTTGTATCCACTTAGTGACTATGCATGCGGTTGCTTAACTTGGTTGACTATTTAAGCTATGGCTCAATTAATTGATTAGTGCTAAAGTTATGGTGTTAACAATGAGACTAGACAGATGTAGCCATATATTTAGTCCCTTTATTTTTAATAATGGGATGGTGATAATATTATATGCATTAAGGATGAGATGTTATGTGCTAATTTGTTTGTACAAACGAATGTAGCAATTTATCTTTAAAACTACTGGATTGATTGGGGTTTCAGGGACAGAGGTCATCCATTGCCCATTGTTTCTTCACAAGTACTCTCTCTAAACCAATTAACGCTGTTTAGCAGGGATTTTCTGTAAATAAATGTTTATACATGTATCAACACATTTTTCAACTTAAATTATTTTTATTCTCTTTTTTACCCAACTGCGATATGAGTGTAATGTTTTTAGATTGCATGTATGTATGTATGTCCAATTGCGTGGAACGCTTTAGCGCCTAAATGGTTTGACAGAATTCGACATTTTAGGTGTCATTATATTTGTCTTGATTATAATAGTGACATAGGCTATAAATTTTTTGCAAATACTTCCCCGATTTTCTGCAGGTGGGTTTTTATTTTTTATTAATGATGATAAGTTTTTATGAGTTATTCTTTGTTTATAG
>LGAG01000426.1:0-27374 GCA_001278395.1 Lerema accius | reverse complement strand
TAGGAATTATCGTACGACGCCATTTTGAAGAAAAAACAAAATGGCGGCCGGACACTAAGCCAGGCTCCATACAAAAATGTTCAATCCCCTTTGGCGGGGGATCCAAAAATAACCCTATAATATTAAATAGGTACTTATTATGAATATTGACCCACCGTCGCTTACCATTCGGTAGGTTTTATATGTCTAGTGCAATAATACTCCCATCTCATTACAGTTACATGTTTTTAAAACGTTATTTTTTGGACTACTAAATATTTTCTGTTTCCCAGCACTAGTTTGTCTGGCAAAAAGATCATGCTAACTTGAACAGGGTATAGATGATCGGGCAGGCGTGTTTCAGCAACATATTTTACTTTTTGTAGTTAGTGACTCCTTAGGTTCCGATCTTCGATTTTGATGTACCTTTAGCAAATGCTCATAGTATTATACTACTTTTATGTTGGCATTTTAATAACTAATAGTTTTGTTGGTCCCTTGAAATATCTTGATAACCGTAACACCTACCGGGTCCAATTGTACTTCTAAACCATACTCATCCCTCTTAAACACTTATTACTTTTTACTGATAACTGATAACACTTGTCAGTGTTTACCGAACAAAAAGGGAAATCGTTTGACAGACAGAAAACTCATCATATTCTTGAAAAGCACATTATCTTAAAACATGTTTATGAGCCTGCAAGTCACATTCGTTACAATCATTTCATCAAAGGTTCGTTATATGTTCATATGTTGCCGCTATTTGATATTACATACATAGTATGCTGAGCGACCCACCAGGAACATATATTATATTTTCTTATAATACTACACTCATAGTACCACCTTGAGGTTCCTATTTTCGTGGGTGCTGTGGACAATATTCACCTACAATTTAAAAAAAAAGTCATCATTGAAATGTCTTGGACGATAGTCCGTCATGGTGACCGCAATGTATGGGTCGTCAGTATATATTATTATCTATTGACACGTTATAATGTTTCTTACTTTGTCTGTGCAAACACAAGGACTTGTACGGCCAATACCTACGAAGCCAGGCGGCATCCCTGTTAAGCTTAATCGCAAAGGTATTGAATTAAATGTTGTATTAATATAATGTTCATTGTTGTGCGGAAAACAAATGATAATTGAAAAAAAATTGTAGGGACGTGTAATATGGGATACGCAATTGGCAATTAATGTTTTTTTAGATACAGAGTTAAATTTTTTTTTCATATATAATATTCAAAAATTATGTTTCAAAATTTTATATCAGGGCGTGTTTTATATCATTCATACACATGTCAACTGTCAAAAAAAGAGAAAGTCAAAACATAATGCTTGACTTGTTGGAATGAATGATATAGTAACATTATACATGTTAATTAGTAAGTTTTTAGTGGTTTAATACAATAGGTTAGTGCTTTTGGTGTAAGATCAGATTTGAGTGAGTAGGTCTGAGAGTAGGTATGCTCATAAAAAATCGGGTTTGCATTTGTTTTACTCATACAAAATATGTAAAAAATACTAGTGAAAAATATTTTAGTATATCCTTCAACCTCATAAGAAAATTACATCGTATTTTTTTAATACTTTATCACTCATACAAATGCTAAGTCGATCTTAGACCAATATGCCTATGCTATTAGTTACATGTGAGTATTTTTACCTAATCATTTGTACATGACTTCGGTTGTTCTTCCAAAAATGGTAAAAATTAAAGGCGCAACGGCAGCAGGATCGATGAAATGAAAGTGAATTTACAAATAAAGCTTTTGCGATTGTAATAATGTTTCGTATGATAGATGATGATTACCTTAGACCAGTTATATTATTTTAACTATTTTTGCATTTAGTCCAAAAATTAAATCTAAAACATTGTTGGTGTGAAGACCAATTTTTTTAGAACGAATTTTTGTATCAGGTTGTGCGGCATTGAAGCTATTACATAGAAGTTTTTCTTGTTTATTCTAAATTTATTCTATCGTATCCCTATTATGTTAATAGAAGATTGTTCAAGTTTTTCGAAAATAAGCTCTGTGCGTATAAAATTAATGTTTAATATACAAAGCTAAGTTCTTAAGCTTGCCATGTTATTATACGGCACCGAGTAAAACGCATTGCGAATAGTTATGAAATAATCGTATACTTTATTTATACAGACTCATAATTTAAACAATACAGGGGCATTAAAGTATTTTAGTAATTTTAACCTCAAGCAAAGATATAGGTGACAATCGATTGGCCCCTTAATAAAAATCGTGCAAGCATGCGAGTTATTAAAAATCCGCTATGCAAAGCTATCGACATTTAATATAAGGCAATATAAGCACTGCGGTCTTGTTAATTAAATCGCAAGTCGTTGTATTAAGCTACGCACATTACAGTCCACTGACGTGCGACAGAGACGCGACAAAATGACGCAAGCAGTGATTATTGGTAAATAGTGTCGCTGCAACATTTGTCGCACATTTATGTATCTTGTAAATTTTCGCTAGTTAACGTTGTCCTGCGACATTGTGTCGCATCGCTGTCGCACGTGTGATGATACAAAGCACTTAGAAATAAATAATTTACACTTTGTTATAAATTATTTTGCAATTTCATAATGTATAAACTTTTTAAGATCCATAATAATAATATTAATACAGTAATTTTTTTGAGGTCCATTATTCAATATTAGTTCAGATTAAATATTAAGAATTTATTGTAATTGTAATGGACGGTATTCACTTCAGTATCTACTGAAATTTACATAATATGAACACGTGTCTATAACCAAAAAAATAAAACGTGTGTCGAATTACCTATCTGATTCGTGGGTCAAAAGGATCACCGTTCGGGCCATATAATTGTGACTCCATTGTTATTATAATCTTGTATTTTCAATTACAATGTGCTGTAATGTTTCCTTTCAGACACAAAAACGTACGTCGCTGGCGAAATAGGTGTGCCGTCGATATTGGAGAGTAAACCGAAGTATTCCACTATGCGGTGCGAAGGATTTAAACCAATTGATAGTAAGCGGTCTTTGATAAAAAAGGATGCTATTAAGGCGGAACCCTTATACACTATAACGTCTAATAGGTATGTAAATTAAATATTTTCGCATTTACTTTATGGTATTTTCTATTTCCTACTAATATTATAAATGTAAAAGTTCGTGTGTGTGTGCTAGAAGGAGGTTGATGTTTCTGGAACGTTTATATGACCAGTTCTTTGCACGTCATACAGGCTAAACGACTTGCCGGATTTCAACATGTCATTGGATTCGTCGTCGTTAAATATTATGCCCCCCAATTATAGCAGCCTGCTTAATTATGACTAATTGACTAAACTGAATAATTTACTGTCTTTTTATAGCTTTCTGTTGTTTCAAAAGTTATGTAAGTAATGAATTTTGTTTCAGTGGCAATCCTGTTATTCAAAGAGTACAGCGGAATCGGAAGCGGAGTTCCACAGGCGTGGGGCACTTGAGTCGAATGGCCAAGATACCCAAAACGGAACCTACTGAATCTAGTAAGTATTGGATATTTTTCAACATCATAAAGTGGTTGTTAAGCCCTTTTCAAACATACAATAAATCAAATCGTTTATGTTGTAGCAGGTTTTAGTAATCGAGAATCAAATTTCAGGTAAGACGTCTACAGACGACCCACCGTTCGATCATTTCGGTATTAACAAGAAAAATAAGTTCATTAACACTTATGGAAAGACTAAAACGGCGATCACTAGCACCGCGACTAGTACCACAATGACTATGCCAAAGCGATCTACATTCGGGTCTCTTTCAGAGAGATTTCAGTTGATAGATACTACACCGACCGGCGAAGATCCCTACCAGTTAGGAGAAGCCGATCTTCGAGAGCAATCTCCTATCCCGAAGCTGATGCTTCAGAAAACTAACCACGGACGAATGAAAGTTCTAGATCAACCCACTCGGAGAATATACGACCCGGACTCGCCCGAGCCGAAGACGTCGAGAGCTCGTAGCAACCGATTCCTATCGAGCACTTTTACAGCAGATTTAAAAAAGGAAGCCAAAACAATGATGGTTCAGGAACCGGATCTGGACTTAGTCAAGACTGAACCGGAGATAGATTGGAGGGTTTACTCCCCAAAATTCAAAACTGCCATAGAAACCTGCACGAGTGCTACTCCACCTCTTAACGAGTTCTCCTTAACTGATCCCAATGCCCTTAGCGCGCTCAATATCAACCTGGATTGTTCGGAGTTTCAAGATCTGTTCTCAGATTCGTCGCTCAATCTCGAGGAACTGAATGTGAACCCAAATTTTAATGAGAAAGACGGGGGGAAAGGGACGGTTGTAGCGCAGGAAGGGGGACAAACTGATAATTACATGATGATTGTACCTTCAACAGTAAGTCAATTTTCACTAATTATACAATTTCATAGTTGTGAAAATTACTTTGTATGTTACATGCCTAAATTACTTGACCGCTTTAGTTAAAATTTGAAGACTAGGTATTTCTAATCTCAAGGAAAAATATAATATATATTTTTTTACGTTTGTACTATGTTGAAGTTGAATTACACGTATATAAGTATTATCGCCTGATGAATAATGTCCAAGCAAAGGTTTAGATGAACTGAAGAAAGAAACAATTTCTTTCATTCTTTCCGATATGTTTCCGTGGGTCTGTTAAGTAAATAATAAAATTAGAAATGTAAATTAGTGTTTAATTAAACTCCTCATATTTTCAGAGTGACCAAATTCTAAACAATAATCAGCTGCATGCAGCTGTGGGACAAAGCCACAATCATTCTATGGATTTTCCTCCTATTGAGCCGGTGTTGCCCCACCACAGTAGAGACAGTAAACGTGGTAGGAAGAGGGCTCATTCCACCACAGGGCTCGGGAAAGGAGGGAAGGGTAAGGCTCCTGCCAAGCCACGAGGGGGAAGGGGACGAGGTGAGTAAAACATGGTGGTCCTAGGTTTGATTCCCAGCGAGGCACGACTATGTTAATGTGAATAGGCTTCTATTAAGTTAATGCGCTCACTACCTTGGACAACATCGCTACTTAACATCAGGTGGGACTGTTGTCAAGCATTAAATTAATAAAAAGTACGATTTTAAGTGTAGTAGAAAAACTACTACACGTTGGAATTAAATTAAATGAGATTTTTTTTCTTAAACTTTATGTTAATTATCTTATTTATTTTTTAGCGGCAACTCGCGGTAAAAAGACTCCCCCTCCGGGTAGAACAACCAATGCCGAGTACTACACTCATGTTGGTGATACTGATCTATCTTGGTACTACGGATTGGATACTGACATCAAAATTGACGATCTCGATATGGATGCTATCGATGAAGCTGCTGCTGTTGAGGTACGTATCGACATATTAATTAATTAACTTTCTAATATCGAATTAGGTATATATAGATATAGTTAGTTCAACGATGGTGTGGGTGACAGATTTCAGTGTTATCCTACTGATAAATGACAGTATTTTGTTACTCTGAAATCTTTTTTCAAAGATAAATTATGGGAATATTAGTAGCTCTGTTAAGTACTCAAAAGTTTTCGGTTATAAGTAAACTAAAGTAGGTGTACAAATGGACTCTACACAAAAAAATTTAAACTCCACACTGAAATTCATAAGCTGTACATTTTAATTTGGTTCTACAATGTATGTAATGTCCGATGTCACCCACCCCATGTTATAAAGAACGGATTTTAAGTAGTTCTAGTTACGTATTGTGAATAAATTGATTGAATTGGCTATTTTAGGTACGGTTTCTGATTTGGTACTGTAAATAAATTACTAAATTGATTTATGTATTTCTTGGCTCATAAATAATAGACAGATAGAAGTACAAAAAAGACAGGCCAAAATAGTAGGATGCGCATAGCGATGTAAAATTACGACGTATTTTTAATATTATATTTTGGTTTGCAGAAATAGACATGTTTTTATAAATGTAGAACATATTATTATGCTTACCATAACATACATTAATTCATCTATTTTAACAGTAAATATTTAGATTCATTTTAGTCTTAGAACATAGTAAAATTAACGAAAATAATAAGCTAATAATCAGTGATTCAGTCAGTAGCTATGCTTGTGTTTTGATATTGTCTAACTAAAAATGTGTTAAATTAACCTATTTCGAAAATACGAAATTGACGTAAACCATTATAATTTGTAAGTTAATTAACAAAACTGTTTGATTCGGACGATGTAACTCAATTTCTGGCTGTTCATAGGTTGCCATTGCTGCGGTATTATAGTATGTTTCAGTGGCGTAACAATTACATTTGCGAAATAAACTTGAAATAATTATAGATTAAGATGTATAGTTTATCATCAGGTTGACGCGCCACTAAACTATTGTATAACTTAAAAAAATTTAACATATATTAAGTGAATGTTGTGCCACTGAACACATTACTTCAGTACGAGGATCACTTGAGTCAACCTGAATGTATTTTGGTAATTTCAACAGTTCCAATATCAGAACTCCGTGCTCGGCGCAGTAGAATGTTGTTTAAACGATGCGCCTGTAAATTTCCCACATGATTTAATGGCACCATTCACCGCCCGAGGCAGGGCTGAGGCCAACTTGATTGAGGTACTGCGTTCGACTTCGCTGTGTCTTAACAATTGAGTTGGCAAAATCCGATGCCTTCGGGTTAAGCGTAAACTCAACAGAATTCATTGGGCGGGTGCGAACGTCCGGATTTTGCAGATTTTAATTGACAGTTGGGAGAGCAGGGTTGAATGAGCCAGGGACAAATATTTTTGTATTATGGAAATATTTACGTTGGAACGCCTTGCCCCTGGCTCTTTCTACCGTACTCTCCCCTTCTGTCAGTGTTATCTGAAAAATTCCGGACGTCTTCTTTAGGCTTCTAGAATACAAAATCGAATTCTTGACGCGAATTCTGGACGTTTGCACCGCCCTTAAGTTAGTTAAAATGTAATTTGATCTGAAAATTAGTGGCCATTAGTTTGTCACGACTGCTGCTTAGGACATTTTATATAACTACGCAAAGGGAATATATTTGAAGCGCATGTATGGGTGTATAAGTTTCTGAACTTATGAACTGATTATAATTTATGGGGTGTCATTAGATTTATCTGCATTGTGGGAGGGCAATAAGCTATATGGGTCACGAGGTAAACGAGGCCTCTTACCCTCAAGGGAATGATTAATTGAAAAAAAGCTAAGCGTAGTGGGATATTTTGAGATTAAATGGGTTTTTAGCAGCATTGCCCCTTCAGTAAGGGACTAGGGACTTCTTTGAGTTTACGCAAACCGGGCGTATCGAAGACCTTTGCCAACAGTTTTAACATCATACTGGATGGCAAAGGGATACGCTTTTTATGTTTTTTATCGTAGTAGATCGTGACTGTTTAGTAGATGTTGTAGGAATTGATGTAGGTAGTTTGTAAATGTCCTTGATAGTCATATCAATTTGACGTTGACAAAATTTGCATATGACACCCCTATACATGTGCTTATTCCCACTGTAGCCTCACGAATGATAGATTTATAGTTTCCCTTAAAAGTTAATGATGTTCAAGATTTTGTTTTCTGTCTTCTTCGGAGTCCTATATTTCTGCAGCTGTTATCAGTTATTATTTTGCTTAAGTAATTTAGTCTGTGTTTAGATAAATGTGAATATGTATTAGGTTTCTGTCTCGTTGATCTTAAATTGTATTCCCCTATTAGATACCTATAGAGCTTTTGTTCTGCAATGTGTTGTAAGCATGACTGTCGACTTTATACATTTGGCAAATGCTGGCAGCTTCGCGAAGTATTCAATTCTTTTCACAGAATACAGTAGTTTAGGTTTTTCTAGCACAGGACACCTTATTCATAAAATAAACTTGCTAACTGCCAATGGCGAACTGTAAATATTATAGTCATGTTCTACAAGATTAATGTTATGAAATCTTGAAAACATTAGCTGTAAAATCACAAATAATTTGATATTTTATTGTTTTTCTAAATTATATTTTTAAAATTTAAGAAATTGGTCAAATGAAGGATTTGTCTAAACATGACTTACTTTACTTCCGGGAATGAGGGTATAGCTGAATCTGGTGGCGCTACTTTTATGAAAATACTATGTCCTTCTAGACTCTTTTATACCTATCAAAGATTGAAATGGTGGAATGGCAAAATCCAGCCTTATTTTAGAGTAATTAAAGTCCATAGTTCCGCAACAATCGGTTGAACTATGGACATGGACATGTATCTAAATTTGCGAATTATATTCGGCATTAGTATTTTACAGGTCATTAGTCTATTAAATAAGCGATAGCTAGCAGCGTTTGCGAAGGATTTTTTCTCTTTGGATGTCTTAAAGGCATAAGGTAAAAGATGCAGACGAAGCCGTGAGTAAATACAAGTTTAGTTGTAAATTTAGCTTTAAGTTTGACAGTTCATCATTTATCGTTATCAAGATGTTTTTGTATATTGCGAGTGAGATATGAGACATTGGGTAATTTAAGACGTCCTAATTTCTAATTGAATTTTATTAACTGAGATCACCACTTATATTGCAGTTATACACACGTGTTAAAGAAACTAAAACATCGCAAATGAACAGAAAGATTGATTAAAAAAATTGTAAATGAATTGAATCATTTATATATGAAACTCAAAGCTCTTCAAAGCATCTTGTTATCTAAGTTTCGATTGTTTGTAGGTGCCACGTTGGCGGGAAATGCCATTTACAAGCCTCTATACATTGGAGACTAATGAAATCGTGGAAGATAGAGTGTTTGAAAAAAGACACCAAAAACTCGAAGCCGAGGAAAGGCGGCAACTAAGGTACGTCAACTGAATCCAATCGAATCTCATCCCATTTATAACCAAACCCGACTTGTGTACTTATTGATTTAGTCTAAATTTAGCGGTGAACTGTACTGTCACAAACAAGTTTTAATACATAATGGTTTAAAACTTTAGTCCGATTTTCTACTTGTTTTATTTAGTTAAAATCGAATTAACAGTCAGGGATCCGTACTATATTTTTTTATGGTAGACCCGATCAATACCTTATACGAATAACAAAACATAAAAAAATATTCATTTCGAGCCTACAACATGTTGTATCCACAAAATACGGATTATGGAGTATTTCGTTAAATTCTAATAGCACTGACAATGACAAACAAATCGCATTCGCCATCTTGGTCAGTTAATAAACGTTCTGTTTCACATATAAATAAAATGATCTGTCACAAAACTTATGTGGCAGAAAAAAAAATTACGCGAGTGAAGCCGCGGGCAACTGCTAGTGTACTATATTTGAGAATCGTTGTCATAGAAAAAGTTGGGTGACTCATCGACATCAAGAAAAATTAATTAACTTATTACAAGTGAAAAAAAATGTACTACGGATCCTGACTATAAATTAAATACTACAATACAATATTGTAATACAATAGATTAATAAACTCATTCAATATCCCTGATTGTTAGAAGTCAATGTCATTTGCCTGTCAAAATAGTGTAGAAGAGTGGGGACTTTGTTTTTTTCACTTATGTGTATACTTTAACTACAAAATCTTAAATTCATACATAGGTACCTGTATTATTCTAGAAGACAGTCCAACATTGATCACTTATTAATTTGTAGATTTTTGTTCAATATTTCTTTCTATTATTTACTTTGAATCACAAAAGACAACTCTTTTGTGATTATGAGCCAAGTGTTTGGTCATAACAGTCGATTAATATTTTTCAATTTACTTTGATATATCGTAAATCAAACTTTCTTTTTGTTTATTAATATAAAAATTATCTATAGACCCGCCATGTTTATTTACTAAATAAGGCAAGTTTGAAAAACGGATTTTTTAAGTAAATTTCGACTAAGTCAATAATGCTACAATCTCTTAAGAACAATGCCCAATTATCATAGTCGTGAGACCTGCCCAATTAAATAAAATTTTACAATATCAAATTAATTTACTTCGAACACCAAGTGGTATTTAATTCGTAATAATATTTAAAAACAAAACTATTTCAAACATTTTTGTGTACATGCAAAATGCTTTATATTGCCTTATGGAAAGATACTGGCAATTTTTATTCTATGCATTACTATTTATACTGTTTACTAATTATACTATTTTGTAGTAATACTAAAAACAGGAATTCACGATTTTATAGCTCAATAAATTATAACTACATATAGCTAGTTTTAATATTAAATTTAATATGAAAGATATAATCAGAGGCGATTATTTCAAAACTTCTAGAACATGGATGAAAAGTATATTAAATACTTGGGAATGTTCTAAACAAAGTAATAAAAAAAAACATTTACAATAATAGTTATACAAAACTAAAAAAATTGTACAAATAGAAAGCATATATAAATAAATATATATTTGTAAACGATTTGGTTTGCTTAACAGGTCTATTGGGCATTCTTCTTTCGTATGATCCTTTCTATTGACCGTCCTATCCCGGTTGGTCCATCTAATAGGTTCTGGAATTATTCCCCCAGGATCCAATACATGTTCAAGTGTTTCTACTATAAGTTCAATATATTGTCAGCGAGACGATCAAAAGTAAAAGTGTTAAATAAAGTATTTATTATGTTGAAACAATATTTAAATCCCTTTTAGTATCGACTGTTCAAAACTTCTAAGGGCCTTCCGATCAGTGGCGTAACAGACGAGGCCTGAATGGCAAAATGCCAGGGGCCCCCGGTCGCAAGGGGCCCCCAGCCCAAAGGCAATTTTTTTGCTAAACCGTCTTTTGAAACTTTAATTTATTAGATGTTTAACTACAATGAGGAAATTTACTGGGGCCCCATCTAATGAATGTGGCACGGGCCTCGGCTGATGCAGTTACGCCACTTTTTCGGATATTACAATAAAAACACTAGGACATTTATTGCTTCTAGAAGAAATATTTCAGAAGTTATAGATAGACTGACTGTCCTATCCTAACCCAATTTATTACAGATTGACGAATGACTACCAAAATTATTGTTTATAATGGTTCTATAATAAATATGTTTTAACGTTTGTTAGTCATTCAATTTAACAACTGAACTGATGTAATATTATGTATGTTTTGTACCCGTTGTGTCGTTCAGCTGCTGTCTACGAAGTTTCCTTAGATTATATATACTATGTGCTTTTTTTTTACCTTAAAAGCGTCACTTTTATTTTAAGTGATTTATCTACGAGTATTTGAATTGATACTTTATCTGTTAAAACTTACAGAATTATGCTCAAGTAAATACTTACTGTTTACTATCAAAAGTACTCTGACTTAATTTACGTATAAATGGTTCTAGATATCGATGTAAATATTTTAAATCCTGTATACCCATTAAAGTTTGAATACAAAAATATTTAATGTTGAGATAATCAGTTTGATAATCAGTCGTATTCTGTCAAAAAATCTATCGTAGCCAGCTGAAGACCTTGTTATATGCCATTTATTACAGCACCATATTGAAATGTGTTATTTATTTGATGATTTAATAAAATAGTATGAAGGTAATATAATAATTGTTACGGATATACCGCAGTGAATTGGGAATAAAAATTAAAAATATGGATAGGTAATTGTTATTTATAATGTTTAGCCTCAGATTGTCTGCACCATAACGGTTTCGCTGAAAGATAATAAAGCACAATAAAATATTAAAACGCGCGGGTGAAGTTCCGTGCAGAATGACAAGTTTACACAAATCTTTTTCCATTGCCGATTTATATAATTTTTTCTGTAATTTTTATATGTTTGTGGTTAAAGACACATTCTTGGGATAATTATTATATTACCTACATAACATTTTATTCCCATAATTTAAATATATGAAAACTAGTTTTTTTTTAATTCAGGATATTGATTGACAAAGTTTTTTTCCATGTCTTAATATTTTTTTAAATATTTTTAAGTAAATATTTATATACGGTTATAAAATAATATTTAATAAAAAAGATACCTATCCTGAATTTAAAAAAATATTGGTGTTCCCGTTGACAGAGTTTGAATTGATCCCAATAGTGATTAAATCGGCTTGATAAATAAAATGTATATCGACTCAAGTAAGCGGAAATGCTGTAACCTAAATCATGGTAAAATGAATTTTTAAACAAAATTTAAGTTTCTAATACATGAGATAGAGACGAAAAAAACGCTAAAAAAGAAAAAAAATAAATGGATACAAAAATTAGAAATGAAATGAATCTATGCGCCTTTTCAAAAGTAACTGAGAAAATTCTAAACTATATGTAATTACAATCGAATATAATATTATAGCGTATATCTATACTATAATAACATACTAGTTTCCACTTACTTGAGTCAATGTTTTTAAAGTTTAAAAAAATGTTAACATCCAAATTGCTTATATGTAATTACAATCGAATATAATATTATAGCGTATATCTATACTATAATAACATACTAGTTTCCACTTACTTGAGTCAATGATTTTAAAGTTTAAAAAAATGTTAACATCCAAATTGCTTACTCATCGTCTTATGTGAGCGTCGAATATGATGCGATGGGACTTAACAAAACTTCAACTCCTTATAAATATACTTATATACATAATTACTTTTTATAAATATATACGCGAGTTGTATAAGATTTAAATGATTCGTCGCGTCGTATCGAAAGGTATCGCTCAAATAACACGATGGGGTACGATTATCCTGGAGTCGCGCAGGAAATGACCACAATATATTTTATATTGCCGCATCGCATTCCCACAGCTGTATACTTACTTTCTTTAATTTTCTTATTATTCTAAATTATAATAGTAGTCATAACAATTGGCAATTACTTTATAATATGAAACGAACTCAGAAGTCCCTATATGTATATTAGTACCTAATGAAGAAATTAAGCAGTTTAAATCTGATATTATGCATAAGTTAGATATTTTATTTATTATTAATTTAACGTTATCATAAGAAAAATTTCAAGACATTAACATTTTTAATTGTTTCAAATTTTTCAAATTTCCGTTGCGACGCCGGTGTGACATGGCCGAGGTCGTTCATAAATTAATGAAAAAATATATCATCTGTCTTAATAAAACAGAGATGACTATAGTGATTCGGATTATTAGTTTATTTTTGTAAGGTATCATAACAAAATTTGATATAATTTTTATTATTATTTTAAATTTTAACACACAATTACAATTGTCAAATTCAGTTAAAAAACAATGAATTAATTTGATGTTTACACGTTCATATTGTGGCATTTTTATACACTCTCCAAATTTTATTTGATTATATTAATTTCTTTGAGTTTTTATTGAATGTATGAGTATGGTGGAAACACGTTCTTTACGGTTACGGCATAGCGTACAACCTTCATACAAAGAGTATTGCATGATTAGTAACTAAGTTGCTTGAGCACCAACACCTGGACTAATTAATTTCCTAATTTAATTAGAATTGGAACAAAGCTTTTATGATGTAATAAAGATGCGACGATGTTAAAGCTTTGACAAGAAATAATTAAAAAGAAAATTAAATTTTAACTGTCGTATTTAATTCACTTCGAAAATACTTTTATATCAGATATTTGCCTTTGGTTGAAAGTTTAATTTTACAACTTTTTATCGACCACAAAATACTATAATAATAAAGACAGTCAATGAAAATGGATTTGAGATATCAACGTATACATAATAATATTATACTGAGAATAGCTGTTGGTGGTCGAGACCCTTTATCCCGTCCAATGCCACTGATCTGAAACGACTTTTATCTAAATAACACCATTATAAAAACGACCTCCAATCAAACGGCCCAGTGACATAATGACATGGGGTAGTTGCCAATAATGTCAATTGGCTCCGTTAAATAAAACTATTGACAATAATTGGCTACCCCCTAATTTTGCCCACTGTTGGGATAACCCAACAGCGAAAAAGGCCTGATTTCATTTTTCAAATTTTTTATTTTAGCAAAATCTATTACGTTTTCAAAGCAAATTTTCTTACTATATTGTCAACACCCCCTTAGTTTATTGTAAAAATGGACGCTGACCCTGTATTGTTAGTCGAAACTTTGATAACTTGTTCCAACATGTATTGAAATGTCAATATTATATTATCACTTCTACGATACCTTTGCATATCAATGATTTTTTTTATAGCATAGTATTTATTTCAGAACTGAGGAACTAAGAATACGGTGGTGAAAATCAGTTGAATCAATTATATTTCCACGAAATAAAAAGCATTAAAATTAAGTATCACTTTCAAAAATATTTTTAAAGAAAAGCTTAAATTGTAGAAGTCAAGTTTAGTTGTTAAAAAATTAGATATTTGTTTTTAAGATGATTGAACTGATATACGAGCGCTTCGTTTATAGATGTTTAAAATATATTTCACTCCTGCAGGGGCAGTACGCTTGTTACGACGTAATTGGTACATATTGTGAAAAATTTAAACCATTTTATAAAACTTACATTCAAATTCATGTAACTGAGTTATAAAATTAAAAAATGCTAAAAAGAGTATAATATTGGCCTTTCGTGTGACTTTTTAACTTATTCTCAATATTACTTTTTATGATTGTTAATATAATTTTAAATCCCGTCAGGTATTGGTTGAAACAAGCATGTTACCCCTGCTTAGGTGCACAAGCGTACGTCACAAAAATCTAAATTGTAATATTGTTATATTGTTGTTGTATAAATGTAATATTATTATACATAAAAATATTAATTCTTAAACACATTAAATACCGATATTAATAAATAGTAACAATTTACTTATCTCTTATGTAAGTCATGGCCAAAAGTTCGAAGGTGGTTTTTGTGTTGAAATCTCTATATTTATAAATCTTTTTACATATTATTTAAGCCTATAAAGTAGAGAGGAATATGCATCGATGTCTCACTCCTAAGGAGTACTTCGTTTGATACTGCATGATTTGTTTATTAACTTAATCTGGTTTGTCCATACTAACCCATTTAAATGTGTTCCTCTATAAATGCTCAAAGACCGACAGCTTGGTGATCGACAATGTAAACAATATGCGAGCGCGGTCAGAGAGTTGATAGGTGACCACAAAATGTCATAAGCGATTTTTTGTGCCTCGAATGGGAAATTTCTTTAGTTATGAGGCCTGTCCGTGCTCGAAAGCGCATTCTCTTTGATAAGGGACCTTTACTCATTTAATTTATTGTCACCTTCCTTTTGGTAATTAACTTTTCTGTAATTGAGGGACAAAATGTCACAAGCTATGCAAAAAGGCTTATAATGAAATAAAATTGAGATACCTATTATTCATTTCATTCATTCATGTGTCATCTTTCTTTACCTTATAAATATCGGCTTCTATATTTTTTGGAGGACATTTCTCGACTATGACGTAATCTCTTGTGTACTAATTAATGCCACACCATTGGAGTGAAATATTTTTTGTTATTTATAGTTGTGAATAAAATAATTTGATATTTGATCAATCATCATGTGTCACTGATGAAAATACCGTTAATGGATGTCGTGTGGCGTGATTATTTTGGACAGGGATATAGGCAGGCCTGAAGGTTTTACGATGTCCCACTAATTGCTTTGGCCAGTTGCTAAAATATCTGACCTACCAGTGAAATAGGGACCGATTCTGTAGATATATAAAAGAATATAATGACAGATTTTAGGAGTTTATTTGGCACAGGACTTGTTTGTATAGAGATAAATGGCAAGATTCTTACAATGACGTATAAACCTAAGCTCTCACCCTAATTGCATATACATTATAGATATCACTTCCGTTCCGTCGTGGATAAATAAATAAAGTCAATCTAGGACTTTCTAGAACAACAATCTACAACTTAGAATCATGAGATCTTTATATCAGACCCACCGCTTAATAGTGTTATGCTATGCGAGTGTATTTCTTAGATCATGAAGATTCATCGAATGATCCATACCTAGTAGGCTTAGTGGTTTATATTTCACAGCCATTGCGATTGAGTTTTTAACACAAAATTAAATGTAGATTAAAATTGAGCTGGAAAAAAAGTAATTCATTTTCAATTTTTTTAGTATGGATTTTCTTTTTGGCCTCTTACAAATCAAATACTTATTTTAGTCGCAAGGGAAGAAGGCGAACATTTGAATATAGAAATTAGCCTTTCTATGAATCGCATAATAATTTCTATAATATGACAAAATAAAAAAAACTGATTATTTAATTAAAAGGCTAATTTTGTACAAGGTTTTTTAAGATTTTTAAGCTTGCTTCTTATAAACATTACGCATATTACTTAATTTAGCAAACGTTTGATGGTACTAAGACGATTTTAAGCATTTTTAATTGTATTCTAAAAACATACGGATTAAAAATTCTTTTTTAAATATGCTTTTTTATATATCATGTAAAGCCATTCTTTTTTTTATCTAATAGGCCCAGTAGAGCGAAATACAATAACAATTCGTACATTATAATAATATCTAGACATGCGCAGAAAGGTTTGATATGGTCGCATTTTAAGTTCGTTAAACTTCGCTTTGAGCTTATCGCGCTTAAACATTTAAACAAAAGTAGGCACACCACGTTTTCATTGTATATATCATGATAGGAGTCGCTGGCAGGTTAGAATTTTAGTGGTTGGCTGAGCAAAGTAAAGAACGGTTTCCACCTGGCTAACAAGGGCATTTTCTAATCGTCATTTCACTATAGATGGCATATGCGTCGTATACGCGAACAACGCCATGTAGAGAAGCTAAGGCAACGGCAGCGTGACTCTTGGTGCACTACAGTGACCGTACCCTCAGTATATACAGTGTGGCCACGACCACAACGGGATATCCGGTTCATAGAGATCACGGATACACTCCCGGTCACGGCTTTCGGGGAGGCGGTCCCCGATTTACCTGAAGCGTAAGTATTTTAGTTTTATTCTTATTATGTAATGATTGTCAGTGAAATTACAGTTTCTACTACATGCGTCACTTTCGAACTCCGAATTTCTTTTTAAGGGCTTAAAAGAGATTAAAAATTGGTTGCGTAGGTAATACGTAGTCATTTTTTAGGTGTATTACTTAATTCAAAGTATTTGAGAACAAAATACAGAGACGTATGTAGTAGCGACTGGCATTTCGGTCACTTCTTTATGTAACGGAGTAATTAAGTATGTTTGTATGTATGTCCGTCTCTTTAGCACTAATTACAGCGCAATTGGCTTGACGGATATCTATATAATATGAGGTGTCATAAACGTTTTTTGTTGCAGTCAAGATTTTCGTTTTTAAAATAATAACTAGTTTTCCGCCCGCAGCTTCGCCCGTTATATCGCGTGACTTTTTCGAGATAAAAAGTATCCTATATCCTTTCCCAAGTTCAGTTTTATCTTCATACCGAATTTCATCAAAATCGGTTCAGTGGCTTAGGCGTGAAAAGCAGACAGACACGAGTTACTTTCGCATTTATACTATTAGTAGGGATTACTATGTAATTATATTATTCATTCTTAAATGGCTTAATGTTGGTGTTGTATATTTTCAGGGACTTCATGCTACCGTGGGTGCGGACATCGAAGGCTCTCAAGAGATCTAAAAGATCTAAAACACTGCACTAAAGGACTTTGTTAATAGTTATAAGGTTTACGGATTTCCCTTTCGATCTTTCGAAGTAGAAATTTACTATGTAATATTATAAACTTAGATCACAATAAGAGCTCACGTTATGACTTGTGTAATTAATATATACACACACATTAATATATAATTGTCATATATCATATTTATTGACGTCAATTCTATTTCTGATTTGGAAACTCATAAAAAACATCTGTTTATTTATGATTGAAATTATTACTTCATCGTAACTTTCATTTTCATAATTTGTGGACATTATTATTTGTTGTTTGACAGAAAATTCATTCTAACTATGCTCAGTATCGTAACTGGGAGAAAAATGTGACACAAATATGATATATTATAATTTTGAACATAGAAAAATATCAGTATTTCTTTACTATTCGTGACATGTTATTTGCTAATAAATGTTGACACATATTACGGTTTAGTAGTATTCATGATAGTGAGCTCTTTGAATCTTAGGATAATTTAAGCTTTCTCTTTGTATATATATTTATGAATCAAATAAAATACTATATTATAGAGGGGGTATGGATTGACTGGGGATGAATATTGTGAATATAATGATATTTCAAGTCATAAGTTTACGGAATATCATACGAAGTACTATATGTACGGTCGGTATATAATATTGTGGATACATTGGACTTAGTATTAAACTGCACATCTTTGAATCCAAATTGTTATGAGGTTATACAATACGTTTTCGAAATTAAGAGTTAACTAAAAGTTTTTCTTCTGTATTATCCAATTGGATTTGCTTCTATTACTCGATTGCCAAAAACTTTTCATTTACATACTTTTTCGGTTATAAATCCACGTCTGAATAGAGTAGTACGTAAAGTTGCTATCTATACTTTTAAAATCCAAAAGCATCGAAAATATATTTTAGCACTAGACGATGCCCGCGGCTCCGCCCGCGGAAAAGTCGGTAAACAAAATATTGATTTTATCCCAAGGGAACCTATAATCGGGATAAAATGTATCCTATGTCCTATTCCTGGATGCAACCTATCTGTGTACCAAGTTTCAGCTTAATCCGTTCAACGGTTAGAGCGTGAAGGAGGGACAAACATCCAAACATCCAAACATCTTTACAAACTTTCACATTTATAATATTAGTAGGATTAGTAGGATGATTGACATAATAAATCAGTTTCAAAATTTCTAGGGTTCTACTGAAAAAATAAATAGGTTGTATTCAATCTAATATAGGTTTTTCTTTATAGTGATTAAATCTAATATTGGGATTTAGTAGGTAGGTATTTATCAATGGATGATAATTTATATATTTTTTTGTCAAATGAATAGTTTATCATTGAACATTGAGGAATAAGCGATTGTACACTACTCAGTCATAATAGCGTTAAATTCGATATTTAAAATACGTATAGGTGTTAAGAAAAGTAGGTAAAGAATAGTTCGCTATGCCTGGAGTATATCGACTAAACTTTGCGGGTTCCAGTCCGCTAATCGGCAAAGTTTAAATCGTCAATAGTTTACGTACTGTTTTATTGTAATAAAACTAAAAAAGTTCTCTGGCGTCTATTATAAAATAATCAAATTTAAATACTAGCATATACTCTAATGCGTATATTTCTTTTTTAAACCAGTTTTTTATTTTCTCTGGTACGTTGAAAAATTTCTTTATTGTTTTTTTACTACAGTAGCTCAATCATACACTCAAAACTATATTTAATTTTTACAATTTAGAATTGGACGATTGAAGATAAAATAATTGGCAATAATAGTTGCTGTAAAGCATAATTTATTTAAAACTATACAAAATTACAATAATTTATACTCTAAAATACATTGCGATAATGTATATTTTTTTTAATGACTGAAGTTATATATGTCGGGGTATATTGGTTGATTATACAAACAACGCCATCTAGCATGTCGGTTGGGAAGCTATGGACGGGCTTGTCCTGTCATTGCTGTCATTATTGTCATGTGTCGTACTGACATACTTCAGTCATTCAATCTGTCAGTGGTTCGAGTGGGAGGGATGTCAGATTCGGACATTCAGCTCTCGTGACTCGACGGCGCCGGACGTGCGCACTGACTTATCCTACGTTCACACGGAGGGTAACCTATCATGGCGGACGACAATCGTGAATTTAACTTAATCCGTTTGCATCCGCTAATAACAGCCTCGCACCTGATGGATTCTTGTTAACTTTGCAAGGCAAACAACGGTCGATATAAGTATTCACACATACCACCATATTCGGAAACCAAAAATGTTCGCGAATTTTTGCTAGGGTTTTATCCCATCTTGGATGTTTTAGTTCATCGTGAAAGCGTTGTATTATCTGCCATCGATAACTTTTGGGTACAATGGTCCTACACGAGGTTTTCTTATTAATTTGGAGATTTCTATGCAGCAAATTATTTTTGACCGCGTACGAAGATTTTAAATTGGGGTCTAATGTGTCGTCCTCTATCGCTTCTATTATTTTGTTTAGATCGGGATCAAGTCTCTGTTCCGCCTGTAACCAATCGTCTCTAACACGTATCAAGACTACAGCGCCTGTGTTATCAGAAGTCATAACTGGGTTCCTGCTAAGGAAGTCGACATGTGGTATTCTTTCCCCCTTACGATATTCGACCTCAAAATCAATTATATGATTTCCAACTGTAATGCTGTTTGTGACTTCAGAAAGCAGCCCTGAAAACTGATCATCAGTGTCCATTGATTGTACTGTCTGGTGTTGATTCCCAAAAGCAAGATTTAAAATCTTCCCGTACATCTCAACTATTGAGGATATGCACTTAAACTTTCTATCTTCGTTCAATCTTTGGTTTTTTTTTGCATCTTCTATAGGTTTTAAAGTATCAGGATCTACTATAACATCTTCATTTTTGCGTTTCATTGGATTAATTACAGAGGTGTTAGCCATAGTGGAATGGGTTTTCTTTATTGTTGTTGCCAGATTACTTTTAAATAATTAAAGGATTAATATAATGTATCATATAAATCATATTATTGATGCATGATCATTAATAGAAGAATAGAATGCTAAAATTGAGCAATTGCTATATTTGTTTTGAGCATGCTCAAAGAGAAATTACCTTTTGAATTTTGTGCATGCGTGCATTGTGTTTTATGGCAAAACGGATATTGAGATGAATTTCCATGCATATTACTAGCAATTGTGAATATTTGCATGCTAATACACGTGCTCTTTTAGGAGTGTGTGTGTATTTGTGTGTTAACTAATTATGATTAGTGATTTAGATGACTAAAAATAGTCTTGTAGTGTTAGGACCTAAATTATACTTATACCATTAATAAAATCTAATAATTTAGTCGAGTACCCGAATGAAAGATGTGACATTTTGATGAAATACGTTTTAACAGCGTATGCCAAAGTTAAACAATGGTAATGAATGGTTATGGTAATTACGAAGTTAAGTATAATAATGATAAATCATTCGTCAAGGAATCACAAAAAAAATTATGGGAATGACAGGAACTAGAAATATGGTGAGTGGTTTTAATTACGGTACAATACGGAGAAATTAAAGTTTACTTCAGGTTTCTATTGTGATTTGCAATGTAAATAAAACTAAAGGTTATATCAATATCATCTCTGTGAGAATTATTTGTGCCCTAACAAAATAGGTCTCGGACATAAAATAATATTTAGCCTCGTCTTTAATACCTAGTGTTATTAGTAAAATTTTAAACAATAGCATAATAAAATCTCATTTGTCGTTACTTAAAAATATTTTACTTGCTAGCATCGTTAAAAAATCGTAGACATAAAACAAACAAAAAATTTATTAAAAAAGGCACTAGTTTAACGCGGCGGTAATTTATTTCGATTTTGGTCAGTAAATTGATGACATTGGCAGTAAAGTTTGGGCAGTAAAATAAATGAAAACGATCAGTAATAAATATATTTTACGGCAGTAAAATAATTAAATGGGCAGTTAATAGTAGGCAGTTATAAAGTTGCAATTGGTCGGTAACTTGTGAGCAGCAACTTGAGGGCAGTAACTCGTAGGGTTAAAATAAAGATTTAATAGGGCAAACGAAATTTAAACCTAACCCTTACCTAACTCACCTTCGTCAAAAAACGTGTTTTTTACTTAACTTTTGGTATGCCATTTTATAAGTTTTACTGCCCACTTAATTGAAGTCTACATGATTATCATTATTGTATAATTGGATTATGTCACAGATGTCGTCAGAAACCCGCTCACGCGGGTTTCCTCCTTCCGAACGAATAAAATCATACCAACCTAACCTAACCCAACCAAAGACCATTAACAATGAGATTTTTGTCAAATTCTTTTCATTATTTAATAATATTAATTTAACTGCCCACATTAACTGCTTATAATAACTGCCCAATATAACTGGCCAATTTGTTTTAAATTACTGCTCATGTATTACTGCTCAGTTACTTATTGAACTGCTCCTTTTATGATAAAATTACCGGCACTTTGCATTTTTAGTACTGCTCGTGTTTTACTGCCACACTTTTTATTTTACTGCCCAACTCATTATTTCCACTGCTCAATGTAACTGCTGGGATTTTTAAGTTACTGACCACTTTAATTAGTGCCTTAAAAAAATAGTAAAAAAATTACATTTCTTTTAGAAACAAGTAATTTTATTCTTATAGTAGATTGAGTGAATTCAGTAATAAAAAAGATATATTTGGATGTATAGATTTTCCAAAAAACTATGTTTGTTAATACGCATTCTGACTAGGATAACTGTACCTCTAATCATATTTAGAGTCCCTCTAAACGTGATTTCTCTTTAATGGTTGTATTAATCCGTAAATCTAGATGTAAACGTAAGCTCTTACCTCGATTCTTAAACGTAAAAATAAAATTTAATCTTCCATATAATATCCGTAGATGATACCATGGAAATGATAACAGTTTAATTAATTAATTAATTAAAACTTATCTTAATTGAGCATCAGCCGTTCGCTCATTGTCTTTCTTTGATCTTATATACTTTTATTGCTAATAACTTCAACTTTCTATAGTCATACCTTGTTTTGTTATATATAACAGACATTCTTTTGTAATTTCTCAATTCTGGCTGATAATTTATATACACATACACGAAAGTGTTACATTTTGTGTGGCATGTACCATAAAATTTCAAAATATAATTTTTAATCTTTACATATTTATGTCTTGGTGTCTTCAAGGCCATTGAATAGGCGTAAAAAAACATACAAGATTTTCGTAAACAATACATTACAATTATGGCTGCTTTAGTTGGCAATGATTTCTATAATGAAAATCTTTTACATGGTTTTTTACATAATATTATGTTAAATCTTTTTGGGATTTGCACTTATTTGCCAAGGTATTGTTAAGTACGAAGTTCCGTTTTCTAAGTTCCAATTTTCACTTCATTGTAGTCTTTATTTACAAGTAAGTAATGTAAATATTCATTTAGTTAAGTTGTAAATACGCTCATACGCTCGTTCACTGACTTATTGATAGAAATAGTTTTATGATTTTTTCTACTTTTATTAGAGAACGTTATAAATATGGTTTTTGAAGTTGTTTTGTGTATCTGGATCTTAATTATGTTACGTTATATTTGTATCTTTGCGACGTCGATAACTATTACTACGAGTATGTGACGGTTATAGTGTCATAGAACATAATTAAGGAATGAATTAATCGATTATATAGATAATCATGTATAATCAACTTAAAAAGTACAACGCTTAAGGTTTTCTTTCATCATTTACTTGTAGTAATGGTTGTAAATAGTAGATAAATATGATATTTATATTGTTTAGTAGATAATTGTAGTCTTAAATGTGTCAGTTTCGCACATGAGGTGGTAGTGATCATATTTTTTTTTTATAAAATTTCTAAAATACAATATCACTCTTAAGAGTATATCAATGTTTATCATCATATTTACATAATGTTATGTACTTATTATGGGAAAATATATCCTTACTTGGTCGAATACTGTCCCATTCTTAACGTAGTTAAAAGAATGATAAAATTCTTGACTTGAAGTTTAATTCAGTAAACTTAAATAAACTATAGTACTTTTATTTGAGTACCTACTCAACAATACTTTTCTTTAAGTAAATGTATGTATTGTGATGGGTTTAGACGAGTGATGTGAGATAAACATAATAATTTTTGGTGATTTTTTATAATAGGTGAAAATTTATATTGTTTAAGGGATAGAATGGTATAGTAATTATTTAAAAAAATAAAACAAATTATGTACTTTAGTTTAGAAGGATTTTCGAGTAAAAAAATCTTTAATAAAAAAATCGTTTTGTAAGTTAATGATTTCTTATGTATCAAAAAGTTAGGTTACAGTAATCGAGAAAATAAAACTTAGTTATTAAATTACAAAACTTAATTATGAAATTAAAATGCTGTGCTGTCACTCTTCTAAACCCGAACGTCACAATATAAATTATTTGTCTATAATTAAAGGATCTCATTAATTGTTAATTTTGGAAAAGTAGAGTAATTGCTTAATGTGACTATATTCATTCATTATTAGTAAGTATCAATACGTGATGGCACGAAGACTGGTTGGATACGTTAGGCATAGTTGTGTACATTCATTACGAGACATTAGATTGTTGGTGACGTCATAAGGATATGGTCGTAAGATCGACGTCAGACTGAAAGAGAAAGGAACTTAGAACTAGAGGGTTAGAGGGAGATAGAAATGTTTATGGCATAGGTTTGAAGGAATTTGTTACGTCATCATGTCGTCACGTATACATGAGTGTTGTAAATTATATGCTTCGAATATAATATTGTTTTTGTGTTTAAGGTCCGCTCTGAATAGTTAAATTATACTTGGAGTTTTGTTTGTAAATGTTTGTATTTTGAAGTAACTTCAATATTGTATTCTATTGTAAGTGAATGGAATATCGGTGCCTCCAGTCAAAAGTTTAGTTTTTTTTTGAGAAAGAATTTCGGATGGATGTATTAGAATGTTACTGCATAATCTATGCACATTGCTCTATAGGTGTTTGATAGGGTATTTTTAGTATGGAGTGTCATCAAGTAACAAACAGTATTATTCAATATTGTTAATTAGAATGAGTTTAATGATAATTTAAAAATGCGAATAGCATTTAAGGACTTATCAGCGGTTTATTTCAAAGTCAAATTATTTTTTTGCCTTAAGAACTAACACCTCACTTATCTCGATTGTAAATTTAAAACGCAGTGTAAAATATATATTTTTTTAATTCCTTAGATTTTTTCGTATCGAAGTTTAAAATTTCCCTGAATGAATACTTACATTATTATGGGCCATTCCTTTTATGGTAAAATAATATCAATCATTGAATATTACCATCTTTTTGTACGGATGTGATGATACAAGCACGTTGAATGAAACTTCGCGTTTTTTTGCACAACTTCTACAATACTGTTCAATGAAAATATATATCTTGTGTAGGTTTTTAGTACGACTGGTTAGTAAAACAAAAATCGTTTGAAGTTATGATACTTGTGATCTTAAACAAAAAATAATAATCCAGCATTTTAAAATTACAGTGTATTATAGTTTGTTTGATAAAGTAGTTTAATTTAATTTAGAATTTAGGACTGAAGAAGCGTTTGCTACTTATACAAGTTATTTGTTGACTATTGTTAAAATTCTATTAGTAAGCCGTGAATTAATTTTTTTTGTAATTAGTTTGTTGCTCGACTATTTAGTTGTAGTTCTTTTCGACAGGAGGCACTAAGCGATAAGTTATTTTTACTTTTATGTTACAGTGTTGCATTTATGTAATAGCTAATCGTATGTATAATTAACATATTTTTTAATTATACTGGAATTAGTTTTCTAAGTATTTAACTTATATTTCACTATTATGATATGGTTACGAATTGATGTGATACTTCAGACTAAGATTTCTAAGTACTCGGAATAAAAGGTTCTTCGATTCTAGTAATGCGATTAGTTTTTTTTTCGTTTTTATTTTATGTATATATTTATGATATTACTCCTTTATTTTATTTATTAACTTCCAAATTGGTTTTTCAAAAATAATAATTTATAATCTATTAAAAGTTCTTTTTTAACCAGTTACCGGAATATATTAAATACTTTTTTGGAATGGTTGGGTATGGTATTATTATGTATGAATTTATTCCAATATATGAAACTATGTTTATTAACTTTAATCATAACTTACTAATAAATTAACAACTATGTACTTACTAATATTTATTAAATGGATTATTTATGACACTATTATTTGTGTATTTAATAACATCGCCATCTTACATACAGCGCTTCAAATGTTATATAATATTTTATAGTTGAATCTCAAGCTGCAACACGTTGTTTTTTAATTACCTCTAAGCTCTGGTAAGATTTTTTGCTTTCGAAACTCATTATAAGATTAAAAAATTATCACAATGTGTTGGTGTGGGTTTTTAACTTGTATGACATTTATTATAGACTAGCTGACCCGGCGAAGTTCGTATCGCCTCAAAAATCAATCATGATAAAAATTCCGGATCGATTCATTAGATTACGATTACGACTAAAACTACGATTTAATCTAAGGATTTAATTTAAAATATCAGGAATCCTTACTCGGTAACCATGGTGATACTATCGTGTTTGACGCATGATAATATTACAGTAGTCCCATACAAACTTTAAATTATAATATCTTTTGATATAAGGATCTGATTTAAATAAATTAAAGCCTAAATAGAGCCCTGAGTTAAGGATTATTGGTGTATTTTATCCATCGTTCTGTCAAATCAGCCGTTTTGGCGTGATACTCTTTCAAACACACAGACAAACAGAGCCCCCCCCTAACTTCAATTTTATTATATGTATTGAAAATACATCATAACATAGTGTTGTTAGGACCGGCCCTAGCCATGTAGTTTAGTTACGTATTCTACTCCACGCTAGATGGCAGTAGTGGTATGGTTAAAATTTTTAATGCAAATTTAAATTAAAAAACCTGGCATTACATGAGGTACAATTATATCAACATCTTTTCTAAGATATAATTGTTAGAAAGAAATATTTGGAGGTCATTTTACCTTTTCGTATTTTTAAAGAGCATCCTTTCTTTCAAATGTAATATAATAGTCGTCTATAATTGACTAATGGTTAACTTATCACAGACAACAAACAAGTATTTCTTATATCTGCAATGGAGATCGACCAATGATGGTGCTTTATTTTATTCTGCCCTGACCTAAGACCGAATTTTGGTACAAGACAGTAAGTATTGTTTTCGCAAAAAATAATAATATCTACTCTATACTAGATGGCGACACTGTTAGCAATGATAGCACAGAGCAACGAATGTATACCTCGTTTTTTTCGTCGTGATTTAAAAGGTAAACAATTTTACAGCGTCTTTTTTATGTAATTATCTAGTGTCAAGAAACTTCCAAATAAGCGTAACGTAATATTTGAATGCTCCCTTACAGCTTTGAGAGTGCGATTCCCGTTCATACCAAGAAAAGGTTAAACTCTGGTCCAACGAAGTTACCGGCACACATGGTTAAATATATACCGACAACGGTTCGAAGTCCTCTTGGCCGTACCACGGTCTATAACAGGATTTTATTCTCCAAACACCAATAAGAAGTTCTAAAGTCAGATGAAAAAAAAATTTTTAGTTGGTCAAGTTTTTAGTTTAACAAGCTTTGTATTTTTGGTCGTTCTAAAGCGAGAGTAAATTATTAATTTATCGGACTGGGTTCTACAAACCTTGGCATATATTTTGATCTATATATCGACGGAAGAAATCATAAAGGTCGTAACTGACACTTTTCGTAAAATTGT